>JAUYWH010000020.1:2163428-2187188 GCA_034779795.1 Ctenopoma multispine
AATTTTTAATACCACCACAACCCCCCCCCCCCCCCCCCCCTTTTGAAAATAACTACAATAACACTTTCCTCTACCCTCTACTTGTCAATCTGGAAAAACAAAAAGTACAACAATATGACCGCAAATGACAAATCAGATTGACAGTATTGTGGAAAAAGAATTATATTTTAAACTGCAGCTTTAAAAACCAACATCTAACCAAGATCCCAGCAGTGCTTCAAGCCACTTGTCCACTCAGCCACAGCTGGTGTGGTTGAAAATGTGCACATTTGATGCTTCCACTATCATGTCTCAAGACAGAAGGGCCACATGATGCGATGGTTTTTGGAAAGTTGACATAATAGGTTCTGGAGCTGTCAGTCAGCGAGGGCTTCGGCAGTTTGTCTCTGATGCCTTTGCAGCAAACCTGAAGGAGGTGAAAGAGTAAAGAGAAAACAGAAATTATTTATATATTTTCTCATTCAGCCAGCTTTTTATTGCGTGCACTCTTCTAGTTTCCAAAGGCTAGGGGAGACAGAGGTCCCAGGGGAGGCTGAGGAAAGGCATACATGTATGCTAGGAAGACAAAGAGCATCAAAGGGAAAAGGAGAGAAGACAGATAAAGAGACGGAACATGACAGAGGCAGAGAAGTCATTGTGAGGTGTCTCAGAGCTGTCAATCATGGCAGAAAACCGGATGGCTTGGCTCTGAAGCGACCTGCAGAGTGAAAAGTGGAATGGAAATGTGGAGTTACTCCTTCCTGCATCACACAAAATGCACTCTGATTCTTTCAAATGAAGTTTTGGGATTGAAATAGACCTACAATAGATTTGAGGTTAGTACAGGTCAGATGAAAACTAGGCAAAGATGAGAGTTAGCATGGGGAGTGAAAGATGAGAGTGCAGGAGACAAACTGGAGATCGTGGGAATATAGCAGTACTTTTGCTTGTCTGCAAATAAGTACAATCTGTTTATTTAAATACAACATGTCCATGTAAAAAATGTTGATGACCAGTTTCCTACTACGCATTTGCAAGTCACAGCAATGGCACCAGGCCACCGTAACTGTGTGGTAATTAACCTTGTTGGAGTGGGTGCCCTAATTCTACTTAGTGAGCTGGTCAGGAACCTGACTGGGAAAAGTCCCCCACTCCGAATTACAGTACTAGATGGAGATAAGGTGTCCAGCTGGACGCCCGACCAAAGGTTGGTAAGGGCTCTCGATCAACAGCCAACCTTTTTCACTAATAACTTTAGTCACTCTGAAGTTGATACCAAATAATTCACACTTCATTATGAATAATACCATTTTATAGACAGTGTATTTTTTATGATTTCTGCTTACTGCCTTGTTGTCATCAGTATTCATTTCTGGGTTGATTTAGTGTGACCATGTAACTGGTTACTTTACTTTGCACCAAGAAAGGCAAGAAAAGTCAAGGCATGGCAGCTATGCGATTTAGTTTGTGTGTTTGTTCCTCCGGAAGGTTGGACACAAACAGTACAGTGAGATTTATTCTCAATAAATGAATAATGAAAAAGATGCAACCGCCTAAAAAGATCAAATATGCACTAACATTTTTGGAATACCTGCCCAAAATATGTGCGCCTAATGTTTCACTTACTTCTTCCACTGTCACTCTAAATGTTGAGTTGTTGTGTCCAATACAGAAATGCAAGATCATGATTGTTTGAGTTTTATCATCTTAAAAATATTGGTTCTATTTCTGACTACGGTGAAGATCAGATCACATTTTATGAGCAATTTATGCAGAAAAGCAGGAAATTGCAAATACTTGACTTGCCACTGTTATATATTCATGTCCTACAGCTTTCACCTACTGGGGAATTAATATAAAATGTTGATGCAAACAGGGTGATGGATCAACAGTCAATTCTTTAGTCACTCTCCAGCCAAAGAGCCTTTTTCCTTTATTGAACATAGTTGGTTGTAAAAGAAAAGAAAATACATTCTTTGTTCATTGTTACAGGCCACAGTTATATAATAAACATGCCACTAACATTGTGTAACACTACAGATGGAAAATGCCAGAATCACTGGTATTGAACATGTGAGAAAATCTGATGATTTCTCACCAATCTAACCAAGCCAACCTCCTACTAATGCCACCTTTCTCACAGCATTTTCTTCCCTCAGGTTATAATTAGTACAGCCACTAAAGATTTCCTAACTAACAATTAATTATAATATATAATAATGTGCTGGTACAAACAACATATCACAGTCTCCATTCAGTATGTGTCTTTATAATATAGATTAATAATATATGCTAGTATACATATTCACTCACAGTCTGTGACTTCATTTGCTGGATGTATAGTGAATTTCAATTAAGAACATGTATGAACTTACAGTCTATAATTAAAAACCCTGTTGCCAAAATACACATCTCCTTTTTAACCTGGACGATGGTTTTCCAGACAGTTTTGAATTTGGACTCACCAGCCCACAGGACAGTTTTCCACTTGGGCTTGGGCCCAGAATCCCTGTACGCAGTCCTGAGAATATCTGGGCATGCTCCTGATGAGTCAACGGATTGTGTTCTGGGAGCTCCTTAACAGTCTGCGGTGGTACCTGTAACCCAGAATGTTCCATAGGTCCTCGGTTGTAATTAGGTCAGGGGACATCAGGGCCAGTCAGCGGCTTCCATGCCTACACACTCTGGACAGATAAGGCCAGGCATTGTCTTCCCCCAGGAAGAACCCAGGGCCCACTGCACCAGAGTAAGGTCTCATAATTGCTTTGAGGATTTCATTCTGGTACCTTGCAGCAGTCTGAGTACCATTGGCTATGACATAGAGGTCTGTGTGGGTCTCAGGGACATGCCTCACCAGACCGCCATTCACCCACCACCAAACCAGTCATGCTCGATGTTACAGGCCGTACAATGTTCACCACAGCATCTCCAGGCTCTTCGATATCTGTCACATGTGGGTCATCTGTGAGAGGATTGGGGTGCAAGTGCTGGTCATGCCAGTTCTTGTGTTTTCTGGTGAATGCCAATAACGATGCAGGGTGCTGGACTATGAGCACAGGTCATACTAGAGGACGTTGGTCCCTCATGCCACTTTCATGCAGTCTGTGTCTGACTGTTTCCACGCCAGTAGCCTGCTGAAGGTCATTTTGTAGAGCTCTTGCAGTGCCGTTTCTTCTTGCACAGAAGTCGAAGATGCTGGTCTCGCTGCTAGGTTGTTGCCCCTCTATGGCCCTAATTAAAATTTTGATGTGTATAGCAGTGGATCTTTGATTGTAGATTTTTCCTCCCCTTGAAAGCACAATATTCAATATTCAGATAACACAATTACAATTACAGCTCTCATTAATGTAGATACTTCTCTGTTATGATCATGTTTTTTTTTACTGCACAGCTTTAAATTGTTTTGCCATTTAAGCAGTACACAGTCTCTATTGATGTTCATTTGTGAAAAAGAAAGTAAATGGCAAATGCTACATTGTGACCTTTATCCTATTTATGGGCCAATGTACTCTATCAATAACACAAAGAGAACAGTGGGCAGTAATTATTGGTTTATTGGATGTAGTATACACAAGTTATTTAGCTTCTCCATTTCTCTGCTTGGTAAACTAATGATTAAGGTTTGAGGTGGCACAAAACACTATCACATCAACATGACAGCTGTCTTAAACTCGTCGATTCAGGAACATTGGTCAATTGGATTGGTATTTTGCATCTAATCAGCGGTTGCATTAATATTTTGAGGACCAATTAATGAGAAATGTTTGGGCATCATTGATTGCAAACAAACAGAAGCAGTGCCCGTGCAACAACTTATGTGTTCCATTTAAAAGCATGACCTCATTAGCTGAGACAGAGATGGCTCCTTCTCTGTTTGCTTTAGGCTTTGCAAACACTGAACACAACTCTACAGAGGTTTTTATGCCACAGTTTTAGTTCAAGATTTAAGTACTACAGACCCCGAATATTCAGGAGGAAATAAACTGTTTGGTGTACAACAAATCCAATCCTTGTTTTCACAGTTAACATTATTAAAGCACAAATTACATTATTATAATACAATGAACACCCTAGCTGAACATTAATATATCAAAACTCAAAGCTACTTCCATAGTCCAACACATTAGCAACAGCTTTTTGCACCAGTGGCTCATAAACTATGAGAACTGTCAGTCAAATGAGCCCACATCTGGCCCAGTGTAGCAAACACAACATGCCATTACAGCACAGTACTGATGATGGGCCTCTATATACCTATGTAGACATTCTGTTGACAGTTTCAAACACACGGACATTTCAAAGTGACCCCAAACTTTTAAGATGGTAGTGTATGTAATTTATGCTAAATATGTTTTAAATGGTACATTATAGCCATCTTCTCCACACCACCACACCGGCTCATGGTGCTTCATGGTAGGAACCCACATGCAGATACCCTCAGTTAATCTTCTCTGCATGTCAAAAGCACAAGGTGGTTCAGACCCAAAATCACAGCAAATCAGCTACATGTCACCACTTTATATGTTGATTTCTTGTGTAAACTGGCCGAAGCAATGCTCCTCTTCTTGTTTATATCACTCAGTAGTGGTTTGTCTTGCAGCAGTTTGACTATGAAGACCTGTGCTTCAAACAATGCCTGTGTTGCGATTTCTTGGCTCTGTTCAACCCTGTTATGCTGGCTCATTGTGACCCTTCGTCCACATTATTACTTCGATGTTCTTAAGTCCATGTTTTCTGGAGATTTCCAGGAACTCTCATTTCCTCTCCAACTGCCAGACGAACCTGAACTTTCTCCCTACTCGTTCATGATTCCTTCCTCATTTCCCTCTCATTAACCAATGATTTTTTTTTAATTTTCTATCTGCTTTTGTACATTTTCTTTTGTGTGATATCATTGTTCGGTTTGCTTACCTTGCTGAAACTAACAATAGCAGTCTCTCGACTTTGCCTCGTTAATGCTGGTCTGTTTTTGGCTGCCAACTTTTCTATTTCCTTGCTTTCAAGTTATTCTTTCACTTATACTAAAGGTATCCTCACACAAACATGCATATTGCGATGTCAACTAAGCGAACTCCAGTCAGCTCTAATGTGCCTCTGATCTGAGGTGGTGGTGAAGTTCAGTAAGTTTCTCTCTGGACTGGGACTCCTTTGATATCTTTTAAGGTTATTCTTCTTCTCACTTCTCTTTTTCTTTTCAGCATTTGCTTTTGTGCAACTAGATTTATAACATACACCACTAAAATTATGTTGATTATGATTATTATTACAGACTCCTGGGCTTTAGCCAAGAACAGCCAGTGCATTGAATTACCATGTCTGCAGTAGAGGTGACTCATGGGCTTCCTTGTATGGGGCATGGGGATGGTAACCTTGTTATTCAGATCCGACAACAGAACCATCACCCTCTAGAAATGCTGCCTAACAATGTATCATCCACCAAAACTTCACACAAGTGACATGCCCACTTCATTAGGTACACCTGTACAATCCAATACAGTCTATTTTTACAAGGTTATAATTTTACTGTATGTTTATTATTGGCAAAGTATGGATCTAGCTTCTAGCAACCAGGGCTTATTTCCTACTTGCTGCTTTGACTGAATCAGGCGGAAGTGTCAGCATGTCTCACAATTCTTTTTAAGTGCCTGTCAGGAAACAGCTTTAAACCAAATCATATATACTCTTAGTTGATTGCGTGGACATACTGTATGTTTAATTTGTTTTAAGAGCAACATTTCTGGCCTCAGGTTCTGTTTGTGTTACAAGGAAGGAGTCAGTGCAGAAAGGGTCTCATCTCTGTTGTGATGGCAAAGAAGGAATCACTAGAGAGACTATTTCATCTCTGTTATGTCATGGGAGACAGTTTCATCATAATGTTTGATGGTTTTGCAACTGCTCTTAAAGAAACTTTCAGAGTTCTTGGAATTTGTTAGTCTGACTGACTTTCATATCAAAAAGTAATGATGGACTCACATCTCTGTTCAGTAAGCTGAGCAGTCTTGACATAATATGGATTATTACATTAGGCATATGGCTATCTGCCTTATACCACACCAAATGTACTGTAAATGATAACAAGGTATTCAATAGCATGGGAGAGGGGATTTAGAATGATTTCAAGGGCCCATGAAACATGTTTACATGATGTAGGCCTAGCCAGTTATCAAAAGACACTCATTAAACTGTAACATTAAAGTGATAATTAAGTATTTTACAGACAAATCAGGTGTTGAATTTGTTAACTTAGCCCCCCAACCTTGGGAAGTAAGAATAGTTGGGGGAACCCAGAATTATATTCTCTCATGGGATACAAAATCTGTGCCCCTGCTAATCGGCCCATATGGATGAGTACATTCCATTGGATTATGCTATTATCAGATTGCTATGGTTACTAAACATGGAACTACGACTTTGTTACATTTAGGTAAAGAAAGTACAGATATTACACATGGAAACACGTTAGTAAAGTTTAGAGTTTAAAGGTTTGGGTTAAAATAAAGGTACAATATTCACTGAAGTTACAATGTCCTACTGGTAGGTAGGTAGGACGCTAATAAACCATAACTACAGCCACGACAACAACTGATAACTGACACAACACAACTTATGGTCTCAAATGCAGAAAAGAAATCCCAAATATATGTAGAAAAAGGATTTTGTGCAAAGTTTCTTTTATAACCTTAAACCTGATTCGAGTTAGTCAACACACTGTGTATTTTATTGACTTCTGCCACCCTGAAAAGGGGAACAAAAGCACTCTGAGAAGATCTTGTACCGTTGCTGTGTTTGGACATTTCACAATGTTCAGCCTGTATTGTACAGTGTATTGGAGTAACTGGTAATTGGTGGCATGACTTCAACTACTTAAGGGCCACATTTGACAAATTTTGCTTTTAGGCCAGGCATTCATTCACAACAGCAGCATAGTGAACTAGTGACTGTGTTGTTCAACCCAAGGTATGTTAGATGAGATTTAGTAGAGCACAATGGGGCCTTTTTTGACAGCAAGGGACTTAAAACTCGTAAAAACTCAGAAATGGTTTGAATATTGTAAGGAAGAGGTCTTGCATCCACTTTCTCTTCAGATATTCCAACCATTACTTCTTGTTTCCATTGATGTGCAATGCATTCTGATCATTCAGGACGTCTTTGTTACTAATACCATTCCATAGACATAATGGAAGAGATGGAAAGAGATATTCCTGTTAAACTGTATTCAAGTAAAAATAAAATGTATTGTGTATAAGAATAAGTCTAATAGAAGTAAATAATTAGTCATGTGTTGACTCTGTACAGTTATCTAAAGTGGAATCGGAGCAAAGAAATGCTCTATAATCATAGGTTACAAAATAAAATGCCTTAAAATTGTATGTCATTGTACTGTATATTCTATTGGGAGCAACCATAGCATTCCTGGGAGTAAACTGCACTAAGCCCATAGGTCCCAACCAACAATAAATGTGTTCTCTGCAGACCTAAACTGATCAGGGGCTGTATTAAAGAAACTCATTTTTACATCGGGTTTTTCACCATCTAATATTACAGAAGCATGCCCTAATTAACTGCGGGATTCTCTCCATCTATGACTCACTCTTGATGCATGTCAAGATGCTTGCCTCGGTCACATGTCTTACATACAACTGCTACCTTCTTAAAAGGGCTGCTCCAGCTGGTAACAGATAACGTATTACAGCTAAACTGAAACCCACAAGCTAGCAAAATGAACAAAAAACAAATGTCTTTGGAAAAGTTCTTTGCACAGGGTAAAAGAGCTGCATATGCAGTGGATTCACGTTTAATATTATATTTAGAAAATACCAGTTTTTATGCTGGTCGTATCATTTTATTTTGTTGTATTTATCCCCCTAACTGAGGTAGCCTTTATCTAATGATAAAGGTTGTGTAAAAGCAGCTAAACATGTTGCAAAAAAGTGAACATCAGAACAGCTTAAAGGTTATCCTAAGGTTAGGAAAAAAAATTCAAGAATGTGTGCTTATATAATGCACTTTACTATCTGAAATTGTAGTGAATAGGAATATTAACTTAGGACCTGATTTAGGAAAAAAGCCATTATAACAAATAATACATATCACAAGTTCCTAACGCTAATTAGTATGGCTACTGAAAAGTCAAGATAGGATCTGCAAATTAGGAAGTTTTCATTATACATCCCCTGGTCCCAGGTGTGACAGTTATGTGCTTTGTATGTCCACCTTAACCACCCACCCACCACATTTAATTGGGCAATTTCCTCAGTATATCCTCACTACACTTTACCAGAAAATAGGCCAAAACCACCATAGCATAATCTTTATGTAGCATTATTAAGTTACCTAAATCAATAGGCATTTCCACAGAATTAACATCAGAATAAACAATCATTAAAGCTAACAGTGGATTGTTGACAACAACATAAACATCATGAAAGCCTTACTAAGTTTCCTCAAGAGACTCCAGTGTTTAGCCACCTGTTCATTCATTGTGCTTTGGATTTGTGCAACTTGGTGCATTAAATTTATGATTGCTTAGCTCAGATGTAAGGTAATCATACCATATCATGACTTGTTTTTTTTATTCTTCACAAGTTATTATAACTTTGTCATGTGGCATTTGTTCCTCTCTGTAAAATCAGAGTTGATGTAGCCAATTCAAGTGCTTGACATCAAACATACTTACACAAAGTAAAATTGCTTTCTGTTACTTCCACTCGTGATCTCTTAACTGATCTGCATTTACAGTACACACAGGTTGGTCTAGACCTTTTTATGCTGGTTGTGAAGCAGCAATAGTCTGACATTACCCCCAAGGAGGACTTTGTCAGTTGGAGAGATCCTCATCCAAAGAGACAAGGAGATGATTCAAACCCTCTGCTTCATTTAATGCAGGGGTGACCACCGACACGCTCCCTCAGTTTGACCCTCAAGAGGAGCAGGTAACTGTCACTAAAACCTCCCATCTCCAGCAAATACAATAAATCAGAGTAACTACTAATGATCACCTGATTTTAGAGATTTAATTACAGCCAGTCTCCTATTGACGGCAGTTGTTCTCGTGTCGATAATCGGTTAACACAGAGCTTTTACACATGAACAATACAGTATTACTGACAGAACAACTGACGAAATTGACACTGACAAGAAAATGAGAGATTTTTAATCCAGGCTCCCTTAGAGCCATTACTCAAAAGGGGTTTCTCATTGACATGTAGATTGACATTGACTAGAGGAAGTGTTCACTCAACGGCGACAGTAATAAATGTGAGCTCACTGAAGCACAGTGTTATTCAGCTCCACTGCCCAGTTGTTTTATAAAAGGCATCTGTTTTTATTTATGCTCAGACATTATAGAGATTTAAAACAGGATGAAGAGGGTGCTTAAAAATCCAAACCGTCATCTCCATAATCTCCAGCTCAGTAGGCTCCGCTGGAGTGAGAGAATGAAAATTACAACCTGTCAGGCATCAATGACATAGAGAAATGGGAAAATGGTGGACTTTTAACAGCCAGGCTTTCCTCTTACATACCCACAGAAAACATTCTTGCTGGTCCATTTAACTCTGTGTCGGGCAAGGTCACTCCCCCATAGTTAAGTGTGCTGGGAAATTGAACCTACATTTTCTTAACTGAAGATGAAACAGCCTGATAATTGAGGTGAAAGCTTAATTGAGCTGAGATTGCACAATACAAGCATAGTAAAGGCAGGTGTGCATGGTCCATATGGAAAATTACTTTTTACAGAGAGGAACAAATGCCACATGACTCTAGATAATTATTTGGGAGGGATTCAGTGTTTTTCTGTAAAAAACAATTACAGAAACACTGCATTCTTATTGAGTAGCAAAAGCTAATATTAAAAGATAAAAAAAACTGAACATATGTTAATATTTTATAAATTTTACTCAACAACATATATTAGTATTTGTGGTAACAGTTGTCATAGTTTGAAAATTATGTACTAATCCTTAAAGTTAAAGACATAAAAAGTGACTTTTAGTTAAGACTGCAATTACATAATCCAACTTGATCACTGCGAGCAGTTTTCAGTCCCCGTCTTTGGCTGCGGAGCGAAGGTAAGGAGCTAGTTTCACAGACGGAGAGGACGAGCTGCTGCTCGATGCTCTGAAGACCCCAATTAAGGTGATGAGTTTAAAATATTGATGTGATGTGGTCGACTGTATATTTGATTTCAGCTTTTGTTTACTCTCTGCTAGCGTTAGCTTTCATTAGCTGTCGGTTAGCTGTTAACTACTACCGTGCTAGACTAGTGGAGCTGGTTTATGACATTTCCAGTTTACCAACATTAGATCATTTATAAACCGTCCTGATCGCTAATGTGTTATAAAAAAAAAAAAAAAGAAAACACTCCAACAGGTTACGTTTTAGAGGTTTCTCCCCCTGTGACAATGTGTCCTGCTCTAAATGTGCACATGCCACATTTAAAACTACAAATGCCTGGATTTTGTCAAGGCTGCCAACTTTCATGAAAAGCTTGGTGTGAGATCCGGAAAATAAAGTCACTGGTTCAGCGAAACATTGGTTGGAGGAGCTGGAGTGCTCCAGCACCTGTACTTCCTGTTACTCTGATATAGACTTGTTTGCTACTTAACCTGTCCTTATCTTTTTCTCCCTCCCCATCACTCTCCATGCCTCCCTGGTGCTGAAATCTATACAGCCTTGCTGTTAATCTGTTCTTATTCCTATTATTCCTATTACTACAAATAATGATAAATAAAGCTGAATCACATGCTTTATAAATGGTGTACAGTATCTGACGCTTATGAGTCTAACCATAAAAGTCTCCTCAAAAGCCATGTTATAACTTGGACACTGTTCCACTTTTAATTAGCATGATGTAAAATAACTGAATCATCAGAAAGAGGCTGGAGCTCAAGGGCTGTACACCTAAAACCTAGACAGACCTACAAATGAAGATCATGAATGGATCCTGGACAGAACCAAAAGTCTGTCATAGTGTCATAGTTCAGTGCCGAGTCTGTTTCTGTGACTCATGCCAGTCTGCTATGTAGCCACCACAAGCTCTCAGTCTCACTCCATCCCCCTGGACCACCTACACACCTGCTTCATGTCTTCTCATTGTCCAGCTCTTCACAAATCAACCTCTTTCTGCTGGTATACGTTGTATACCCTTGTTAGGTGTTATTGCATAGTTCTTCTCACAACTTTGTCTAGTCAAACCAGTTTACCTATTAAACGTTTTCCTATCTGCGTGGACTTTTTGCTTGTCTTTGGACTTGGCCTGCTACCTTTGCCTGCTTTTATCTGCCCAGTTTTGTTATTACCGGACATTTTTCCATTGCCATAGCTGTCAGATTTATTCACCTGAGCTTTCTGTAAGTGTATTTCATCCTGTGATTGAATTCACCTCATACTCTATTTCCCTGCCCATTTATGTGGGTCTGCTTTTGCTTGATCTCCCGTTTGGTAGTACTGCAAACTAACTTCAGGGATAATCTTGACCAAAGTCACGTCATATGTCAAATGCAATGAGCAGGCATCTTTTTGTTGTATAAGCACTGGCTTTGGGCTGATTCAGATTAAGTTGTGCAATCCATATTATGAAAACTCAAACTACCCTTGGTTATAAATATATGAATGTGTACTGAAGCAGAGCTTAGGTGCATAAAGTGACCAAACCTTAGGCAGTACTTTTAGAGCACACCTTTCTCTTATGCTTCTGTCCATTACCCAATAATGTCAAGCATAAGTCACAACTTACAAATATATATATTTAAATTGTAATGGCAAAGGCACATTTTCAGAACGTCTCCTCATTCTGCCACTTACACAAGCTGTCAGAGCCTTAAATTGAAAGTCGGAGTGTCAAAACGCTCGTAAGAAATAACCACTTAGTCTCACCCCTTGTGGGGAACTTAATGCATGGTTAAAGGTATTTCATGGCTATTTTTATTCAGTCACTGTGACTGAGACATCTGTGAGTGTCTCGTAGTCACCACATCTGTAAGGGTTTTATAAAAGCTTCCTATGGATGTTGACATGGGTGTAATTTCATTGATGGGCATGTTAATGCTCAATTGGCATATTGCCTGGCAGTGCTCAGATGCTGATGGACAGTCTAACAGGGATGTATTGTACATTTTACAGTAATCTAGTTATTTGGACACTTTAGTCAGCCACACCCCGATGCCAAATGGTTTACTTATCCAAAAACAAAACAAATAATTCATGCAAGTTGGCGAGTTCATATGTCATCCCTTTTAATACAACTTTTGATTAGGGAAAATTTAGAAGATTTAGTGCACATCTGCCAATGTTGTTGTAACAAGTGTTATATGAGCAAAGTCAATGTTATTATCTGGCTTTTACAGATAAACTTAAAGTTTTTTGTATTGATTTTGCACAGTATTTGCAATTTGGTACTGTCTTAACAGAAGATGCACTACGACAGCTTTGGATTTCAAAACACACACCACACGCCCATATAAAACTCGTCTATGTCATGAAAAGTTCAAAAAATATATATGGTGTCGTTATTGCAAAGGGAGATAATTTCAGAATTAGACCCATTACAATTTGGCAGGGGAGTGGTGCGGATGGTGAAATTAATGGCATCGCCTTGCATGTAAGTATTTGGAGGCTTCTGCAGCCTATACACGCCTCAAATTTATTGATTTTAGTTCTGCTTTTAACTCACTGCAACCTTACATATTGATAAAGAAAGTGAACCAGATGGAAATAAGTCCCTTTATTATTAAATGGCTCTATTCTTTTTTAACAATTAGATACCAGAATGTTAGACTTAATAACACAGTTTCTGACGCCAAATGTATTAGAACACTAGCACCTCAGGGCTGCATTATTTCACCAGGGCTTTTTACGCTTTATACAAATGACTGCTTTAGCAGTCACCCAGATCATTTTTTTTTTGAAGTTTTCTGACAACACCACAATCCTGAGCCTGCTGTACCAGCACATTGAGACAACAACTTATTTTAATGAAGTACAAACATTTAAGTGGTGTGATGAAAACCACCTCATTATAAATGTCAAGAAAACAGAGGAAATGGTGCTGGACCCCAAGCTGGTGGGAGACCATACTACATTGTGTATCCGTCGTGAAAAAAATCAACCAAGTCAACTCTTACAGGTATTTTTGCATTTACCTTGATAATCTCTTTAGTTGGCAAGTTCATGTAGATTACCTGTGTTCCTATTTGAACCAAAAACTGTACTTCTTGCGCAGGCTTAGGGTGTTTGGTGTCGATCAGAAAATACTGTTATGGTATGGTAAATTTTCTGCCCATTTGAAATCAAAGATTGCTTGTCTGACACAAACTGCCATGAAGGTGATAGACAGGTCGGAACGGCTCCCCCTGCAGGCCACTTATGAGCATCTGTGCTCAGAGAAGCACAGAGAATATTGTCTGACAAGACCCTCTATTCAGAATATGAACCCTTATCATCTGGCAAACGCTACAAGTTCCCCTACTGCAGGCTGAAACGTCTCAAGAACTAATTAGCGCCTACCTCAATCAAGTTTAACAGTATAACAGTAAAGTGTATTTTATCTTATCTTTGTCTTTTTATCTTATATATATTTACATATACATACGATTTGGGTTGTATATGTTGTATATATATACAGTATATACAACCCAAATTCCAGAAAAGTGGGGACGAAATTTTAACTAAACGACCTTCAAATCACATGAGCCAATATTTTATTCACAACAGAACATAGAAAACATAACAAGTGTTCAAACTGAGAAATTTTACGATTTTATGCACAGAATGAGCTCATTTCAAATTTGATGCCTGCTACAGGTTCCAAAAACGTTGGCACAACAAATGGCTGAAAAAGCAAGAAAGTTCAAAAAGATTCAGTTGGGACAACATCTAGCAATTAATTGAGTTAATTAATATCAGGTCTGTAACATGATTGGCTATAAAGGGGATGGTCTTAGAGAGGCAGAGTCTCTCAGAAGTAAAGATGTGCAGAGGATCTCCAATCTGTGAAAGAGTGCGTAAAAAGATGTGGAAAACTTTAAAAACAAAGTTTCTCAAATTGCAAAGTCTTAGCAAATCTCATCATCTACAGTGCATAACATAATCAAAAGATTCAGAGATACTGGAGATATCTCTGGAGATTTATTGGATGTCCGTTGACTTCAGGCCCTCAGACGACACTACATCAGTCATCAGCATGATTGTGTCAATGACATTACTAAATGGGCCCAGGATTACTTCCAGAAACCACTGTCTGTAAACACAATCCGCCGTGCCATCTGGAGATGCCAACTAAAGCTCTATCATGCAAAAAGGAAGCCATATTGGAACACAGTCCAGAAGTGCCACCATGTCCTGTGGGGCAAGACTCATTTGAAATGGACTGTTTCAAAGTGGGAAAGTCTTCTATGGTCAGAAAAGTCCCAATTTGACATTCTTGTAGGTAATCACAGACGCCGTGTCCTCTGGGCTAAAGAGGAGGGAAACATTCCACCGTGTTATCAGCATTCAGTTCAAAAACCAGCATCTCTGATGTTATGGGGGTGCATAGGTGCGTACTGTATGGGAAGCTTGCATTTTTTGGAAAGAACTATAAATGCTAAAAGGTATATAAAGGTTTCAGAGCAACATATGCTCTCCCCCAGACAACGTCTATTTCAAGGAAGGCCTTATGTATTTCAGCAGGACAATGCAAAACCACATACTGCAGCTATTACAACAGCATGGCTTTGTTGGAGAAGAGTCCGGGTGCTGAATTAGCCTGCCTGCAGTCCAGATCTTTCACCTATAGAGAACATTTGGCGCATTATTAAACAAAAAAATACGTCAAAGGCGACCACAAACTCTTCAGCAGCTGGGAACCTATATCAGGCAAGCAAGGGACCAAATTGCAACAAAAAAACTCAAGATACTCATAACCTCTATGCCCAGACATCTTCAAACTGTTTTGAAAAGAAGAGGAGATGCTACACCATGGTAAACATGCCCCTTTCCCAACTATTTTGGTACCTTTAGCAAGCACCAAATTTGAAATAAGCTAATTTTCTGTATAAAATTGTTATGTTGTTTATATTCTGTTGTGAATAAAATATTGGCTCATGTGATTTGAAAATCTTTTAGTTTTCATTTGTTCAAATTTAAAGAACGTCCCAAGTTTTCCAGAATTGTAAATATATAAATAATATAGGTTTTTGCTCTTTAAGCTCCTTTACCAGAGCTACGGATACTGAGGGATGTCGTTCACTCTGTTGGAGTCATTCTCTCAGTCTGAGGGTCACTGCCCTGATTGTTCCATTTACCACAAGGGACACTCTTTCCTTCACCTTCTACATCTTTTCCAGCTCTTCTTTCAGCCCTTAGTATTTTTCGAGCTTCACATGTTCTGTCCTTCCAGATGTTGCCATTGCTACATCTATCGCTACGGCTTGCATCTAGGGTCTTGCCTAGTGTGGTAGACCCCAGCCTCTATTGATCTTGTACTACTGATGACTGGTGCACCTGTACTGTCTTTTAGTCCGGCTTTATCCAGCCATTGGTAGCATTTTTTGAAATCATCCACTCCTTCTATTCTACATGCTGTGCAGAGGTTTGTCCATCCACTATGATGTTTCATGTTCTTGTTCTTCTTCAGATTTCTGCGTCACTAAACACAAGACCAATTCGAACCATCTTTGGGATGTATTCATAGATTTTTGTTGCTTTTTGTTGCTTTATTCTAGTCCTCTGCCTACTTTCTTCCGCTTAGTGTACAGTCTCAGGTTGCTGGTGTAAAACCCTCCATGCATTGTATGGAGCTTCCTTCTCTTGATGCCAATGGCTTCCATCTCCCTTTTGGCCAGCTTATTATCCAAGTGCAGTATTTGATTACGAGCAGTGCATAGGTGTTGATTGACTAGAAACAGTTTTTCCCATTCAGTTCACCTCAGGACTCTCTGCGACTTTGCAGCTTTTCTCGTGGCCTCTTCATGGTTCCCAATTTGTTTGTGGGATTCCAAGCTAGTCTGCTGCTATTCTCTCTCAACTCAATTTATTAAACAGCTGCCTAAAACAAACATAGGTGTGTGGTTTGCCTGTGCTTATAGATCATCTCGTTTCATCTTGTGTCTATCAATCATTAGTTAATCAAAAGCCATTTTATTTAACTAATAAAGTGAGATATTTAACAACACTAATACACTGAGGTATTTTCCTATGTAGATAGTGTTCTGTTTCACTTTGTGTGTTATGTCCTTTCCTTAGTCCTCCTGCAAAAGAGAGAGGCCAGAGCACAGATTTGTCTATATAAAATGCGTTTAGGGGGAAAATATAATAATAATATAATAATATAACCCTTTAATTGCCTCTTGTACATGACTACTTGGTCCCTCACACGTTTACAACAGGCGCAACAGAACTAATATACTGTAACATTATTGATTACATGCTTTGAGGTTTCCGTCCTGGTGGACTTGGCAGAACCTGTTGTTACAGGTGGTTACAAGCAAGTGAGTTAATAATACATTTCCCAGAGGTCTGTTCAAAATGGCACATGTGCATCAACAACTAGGCGCATTAAACCTGCTTCGAGCAGCAATTCTGCCCGAGCTGCAACAAAAGAAGAGCAACTTGTATGTCATGTTCTTAATTGTACAAAACTGTTATGTAAGCACAAAAGTGCACCATGCTGCTTTGTGGCACACTGTTGCCTTCAATACAAATTTGATTTCGTGTAAAGGTTACATTATCCAAATCTGCTGGTTTCACAAAAACAGCTGGCACACTACAACATCCAAACTCAAAGAAGTATATCTACAGAACTAAATAGATTATATTAAATTAATTTTCTGCAGTTCACTTAAGAACTAATATAATTCAAATTTAAATACAGTATCTTCTAGTCTGGATAATCCTACTAAGACTTTGAATCATGTTGATGGTGCATCTAATTTCAGCAGTAGAATTATTAAGGAGCAAGTTAAATAAGTAAGGATGATGAATGAGGCGCCACTGAAAACCTACAGATTTTATCCACCTCAGTACTTTAATATAGGCCACTATCTTACTTTCGGTCTTAATGACACCTTGTCCAACTTTGCTTCAGCCAGACACCTTTACCTACATTGTTATGACGAGCTGTGGCTTTGTGCTCTGGAGAGCTAAATTTAGCTGATGGCTGCTAGGATAGATTACTGAGAGGCTTGAAGGCGACATGATATCTGGAAGGGAAATTACTTGAGCTTAATGAAGTACATAACTCACATGCTGCCCACTATATAGCACACTCTCTGTGAGGACAGTTTGGAGGGCACTACACACACTTGTAGAGGGTAATAGTTCATTTTCCTTGCAAGCTCCTCCACGGAGACCTCTTCCCAACTTGACCCAGTTTGTGAGGGAAAATTATGACTCAATCATTACTGTCAATGGAGTTTCAGTTATCTTCAATTGTAATTTTTTAATTATTTCCTGTGTTTTAAAGGTTAACTTTTTGTACTTTGTACAAGCGTCCATATATAGAGAAATCGGTTGGATTTATTACCTAGGAATCTATGGCTCTTTTGGGATTGGATGGAGATTTCTTTATTAAAGCATTTTTCTAAATAGGTTAGAGTGAATAATAGTGTTTCCTTTTTTTGCTTTATGAGCGTTGATAATTCGTCCAGTTTTTGCTACAATTTAATCCAATTTAAAATATATTAAATACAGCTGTTTGTCTTACATATAGCTTTTCGTGGAAGACAAATTACTAATTAGCCTTCTCCCCTTTGTTGGTGAGGTCAATACTGAGCATTGCTCCCAGTTGGATCTTAATCTATTGTTCTGTCCAGTTGTCTGGTATTGATATTTTGGTTGCTGCCACTATTTACAATAAGGCTGAATGACTGTGTGTAATTATAATAATTTTAATGATGTTATGTGTTGTTTTTGTGATACTGGGGCCTGGGTACTGATACTGGGTATCACAAAGCAAATGTAACTTATTCTGGTTAGCTTGGGATCATTTGGCTTCACTGAGCCTAACACTGGTCATCCAGAATAACTGGTACAATGACACAGAGTAAAAAAAGTTCTCCTATTAGGTTAAGTGAAAAAAGTGGATTTGTTAATTAGAAGAAGCAACATCATCAGACCCACGAATTAAGTACTTATAAGTACTATACAGTACAGTTTAAAAGAGTCACTTTGAAAGGCTCTTGTTTAAAAGAAAGTTCTTTAAACATGTTCCATTCCACTTTTTAATGGAACATCTACATAGACATACAGAGGTAGTACTCATTTCCACTAGCATGTTGTTTGTTAATAAAGGTTTATCCCAAGATTATTTTGAGAATGTATCATCCTGCAACCCAGAAGTCTAAATCTTGATTTTTGGGATGACTCTTCCTCCTCACTTGAAACTTGAGAGCTTAAAGTCCAATAAAGTCCTGTAACAGATACTGTATGTCCCTGGTGCTAAGTAATCTAATCCCTGTGTATAATATAATGTATCTCACTCAGAAATATTAATTTTGGCATAAGAAAATAATTTGCATAAATAGTTACTATTTGGGGAAAGAGTAGAACATCAGCTTTTTCTTCAAGAACATTGTTTATGTAAACGTACTGCATATACATATACTTCCCATTTTTGCAAGTTAGATCCTCAGACAATGCTCATCATTCTGATTTTTTGGGCTACTAACGTATTTTGTGAATCATATTCTCCTTCCCAAGGCTCTAAAATCCTTTTGATAAAGGCATTTGTAGCATCAAATGTATCTCTTACAAAATAAACCTAAAAAGAATGTTTAATCAGAGCACCAGAGAGAGTTAGTGTAGTTTTTCATTCAGTTAACCATAGCCAAATGGTTGGGGTAGTAGATTGGAAGTGAAGGGCGTGCTCCTGGGCGAGAGAGGGGAGAGTGAATGAGAGAGCGGCCCTAATGCAGCATCTCATTACAACCTCTGTCAGGATCCCTCTATTCTACCATCAGCTCCCCTTAACTTGGTAAGAGCCCAACTGTTGTTTCGAGTGAGTGTGCCGCCAAGGAGGCATTTACAAATAAATGAAAAATGTCACATTTGATTTCACTCCTCTCGGACTGAGGCGCCTCAGCTTTGTCACAAACTGTCTTTGTTGTTCTGGTCTCTCGCAGGTCCCGCTCCCGGTCGTTGTGGATAGGTTCTGGCAGGTTCAGGCCCTCTGCATCTCTCCCAGGGTAAGCCCACAGACAATGACCTTCCCTTAATGTTGTTGAAACACTGATTCCTTCCTTTTTTCCCCCGTACTGCTTCTCTCGTCCTTGACTGGCATGCGAACGAGCAGGAAGTTGGAGCTGGTTTACGATGACGGGGAAATAAAGACCTAGTAAAATGGCGTGGCATGTCGTTTAGAGAGAGTCAGCATGGTATCGTCTTTAACCCTTGGCTTTGTGGTTTGCCTGGGATGCCCTCGCTATTGCTGCTGTTGCCACAATGGCAGGGAATTAAAGATACACTGCACCTTTTTTGATCTCCTACGTTTGCTGAGATTATTTTATTCTTTGATTTTAGGAAGAAATGTCGCTTGGCTTTTAGTGTTTCGGGAATAAAATCTTGGAATTTTTTTCTGCACTTTCTTTGTAGCGCTGGCTTAATTTTGTTTTATTGTAACATTTTCTTCGTACATAGGATAATTTCTATTATTGAAAGCCCACAGCGGCAATAATGTGGTTTTACCACTAATATTTCTGCAAAAGCGTTAATGAAATGAATGCTTTTACATTTAATTTCGGTCCACGAAATGCGAAATAGTTTCGATGAATACTACGAAGAATAACAGAATACTAAATAAAAATATTTTTTTTACCAAAGATTCATTCGACAAATATGACTGGATTTAAAATTTGTAACCGACAGGCAATGTTTACATTCGGTCCGTTTTACAAATAAAAAAGGCTAATTCTTTTTATCATTTTATCAGTCATTCATTTTAGTGTGCAATCCATTGCTGTGAACTGTGAAGCCATTTTAGATTGCGTACAGTAATATCTTGTTTTATTGTCTATTTTAGCATCGTTTTAAGACATACTTAATCTCATGGATTTAATTCCAGTCGAGTTACGAGGATTGCACATCAGCTCCATGACACTAACAGTAATACCATTAAAGAAACGTGTAAATGAATTAGAATTGTATGTGCCACATATATTTAAACCTCTTTATACCCCATTGAAACTAGTACAGCTTTGAGACTCTATCTTAACAACATATCCTCAGCATATTGTTGGCAAATACCTCCTCAACATGTCATATGCCGGCATATCTTTAAAGCTCTATTCTTGGATTTATGGATGCAGTCTTTACATTATTGTTTGGATGTTTTAAAAGCCTGTTACAAGGAAACATTTCTTCGCAGCACATTAGTCCTGCTGAACCTGCCAAATGCTTGTTGTGATGTTAAAAGTTGCCAGGAGAAGTGTCTTTTTTATTAAGGATTACCTTCGATCAGTCTTATAATGTGGTAGCTTCAAATGAAAAGACCTACCCACTATAACTGCTTCACATTTCACGTCATGTTCCGGCATAATCATACTATTAACACTATTTCGGGAACACTTGCTTTTCTACGTTGTAATAAGACTATATGCTTTTACCCACTTGTAACAATTCTCACAACTTTTTTGTACAATTACTGGAAAACAAGTGCATTATAGAGAAAGTGCTTTTACTCACCTGCCACTGCCCTTAACCAACTCAGCACAGCAACTGGTGGATGCTCCAAAAGGGCACTCAGTGAAGTACCATTTGTAGCTTGTAGGGTTTTTTTATACAGAGTACAAATGCCCCATGCATGCTCTTTGGAATGGGCTGTTAAGCTTCTTTAGTAACACTTCAAGGAGTGTGTGTGTATGTCTGTGTGGTGGGTGGGAAGTTGTAAGGAGGTGGGGAAACTGGTGGTAGTGGGGGTGAGAGAGGTGTGTTTAAACTCTGCAGTTTGAAAGCTGTTAATGATGCATGTCGCTCACCGAGGAATCAGTGGACTGAAGCCAGCAGTTTTCTTAGACTAAATGTGTGTGTGCGTTGTGTGTGCATCTGAGTGGGACACCTGTTGTGCTTTCTGTTGCAGACCTTCCATTAGGAAATGAGGATGAATAACACCAAGTAAAGCCTTGTGTTGAATAGAAGCAGCACCAGTGTCTGTCACAAGCTGAGCTGAAGGACTGTTGATGTGGAAGGTTTTTGTGGCTTCTAAGTGATCTTATGGAGGTTATTCACTAATTAGTACCAAGCTTTGTAGCTATACTATGCTTGGTTTACTGTAATGTTTTTCTCTTTGTTTCGACTCTCAAAGACATGGCTGCAACAAGTGGAGATTTAGCTGCTGTCAGCCTAGCTTTATGTTTGCAACCAATCAGAGAAATCCACCAGGGATATTGCAAAGAAAGCCTAGGCAGTGTTCAAGGGGAACTCAGGGTTAGACTCAATCATTTACACACTTGGGAGCTGCCTACACAAACTCAGTCTTTCACAGGAAAGAGTTGAATAGTTCTGTCATAGCAGTGAGGGGTTAAATACTGGCCACTTCTTCAATTAGTGTAGCGTTTGGGAAAACGCATGCTTATGGTAAGTGATCAAAGTGTGGGTTCAAAAGTGAGGCACGAAAAATTGTAGGGACAAGTCACAGGGGTTTTAACCTTATTGCGTACATTTCTAACATCCCGTATCATAATGTTTTACAGAGTAAGGAAAAACAGAAGTTGTATTTATGTAGAATTAGGACAGTATGACCTTATAATAGTGTCCAGCGGGAATGCGGTGTGAACATGTGGTGTCTAACAGTGTGGGTATCCTATTAGAGCTCAGATCATAAAAACAGAGAGTAAAGTTAAAGTACAGATTCTTGAAGGCTGAGTCCCATGATGAGTATTGGTACAATCGATGTAACCCTTTTACAGAACATTGGTCAGAGAAAGTGCACTATTTGGGGGTAACTGGATTTCTTTGAGGTCCTTTGGTAAAAGGCTTCTTAGTGAAATTCCAACATGCTGTTGCAGTTTCTGGAAAAAAAAAAAGCATCTTTGGCAAACACCACAAACCACATGTCTGTGCATTTCACATGCAGCAACACACTGAAGGAGAAGCTTGTCCACTAAAACAATAAAACACCCACATATAAGTAGAGCAATAAACGGGAATACTCTTGACTACTTAACTGCAGAAACTAAATAAGCGATTTATAAATTTATAGTACAACAAAGAAGACTGATGGAGAAGCATTGCTCTTTGAAGACAACAACATTCACGTTCTGTTTAGAGAAGACTGACAGTTTGTACATTAAAATGGAACAACCATCAATAAAGATAGCTGGTGGTCTACGACACCACTTATCAGCCACTTATCGTGCAGTCCTGACATCACTTCTCTGGCAGTTTAACAACCATTCACACTTTGACTCGTGACCCTAATGGCAAACATAATGGCCCCATGGGATGCTGACCCACATGGGACCTCAACACCCTCAGGTTGTCAATGACTTAATGACTTCTTAGAGATTAAGATCACTGGACTCCCAACCAGGCAGTTAGAACTGAAGAAGTCTAACACCCTCAAGCAAACTCAGTTACCATGAATTTGCACTTTGGAACCCCCAGGACCAGAGTCCTGCACAGGGTCAGTTATCTGTAAAAATATTTTGTGAAGGTTATAAAAATAAAATAATTTCTCATATTAAATTGTGGATACTGGCATGAGCAAAAGTTGACTAAACTCAGTTGGGTGGCAGCTGAAAGAAAGATGAGAAATAAAACAAAATGAAAATGAAATTCAAATAAAGGCACAGGTTTTCTTTGACTAGCACAGTTTGGACCTGTGCAGGATTCTGACCTGGACCAATTACAAGTGAAGCTACATTTGGGACTACTTAAAGGTTTCAAGCACTAAAACAATGCCACAAATGGTTTAAATGTATCACTTAATTGCAAAAAATGCAATAATCTATCTTTAAAGTATGCCACAGTTCTTCTTTGGACTTGTGGCTCAGTATGTGTTTACAGCTCTCTGTGTGAAAGCATTGTCACGCTGCAGCGAACCCTTCCCTGAGAGTATTGACTAATGAATATGTTTCTGAATGTCTGAAATGCCCTTTGCACTGTACTGTATGTAAACACTAGTACACTCAATTTATGAATCTTTATTTGAAAGTAAAAAAACAGGGTAGATACTGCACAGAACTGCATGTCAGGCTTTATTTACACAGCATCAGAATACGTACTGATGCATTTAACAGATCTTAGAAAAAGTCACATTCTTTTTAATACCAGTTCAAACACTAACTTACCTGGAAATGTGAGTATTCCAGTAAACATCAAACTGAAACAGCAGCACAGAAGCAGGTAAGCAGTAGAGATATACAGTAAGTCACCGTCATCACTGACATCTTTAGTAATGATGAAGACAGATTTTGTAGAAGACACAGCTGTTGAATGTCACAAAGTGTAGCAGGACAATCTCAGTGTCCTTAATGTTGAAAGGACCTTGGTCAGTGTGGACAAGCTACAAGTGTGTGTGTGTGTTTGGCAGGTGAATGATAAATTCTGTTCACTCAAGGTGACTTTTGAGGAGTCATCCATTTCTCCAGTCATTGTCTCCCATTATATGCTCCAGTGCACCACTTAGGCCACACACGCATAAGCAATCATAGCCTGTTATCTGACTTGATAGTATACTTCAACCTATACTGCAGACAGAATACATATGAGGTTAAAATTTAAAAGGTTTTTAAACTGGAAATAATGCAGGGAAAAGATCACTAATCACAGCATCAATAAACTTGTTTCATATTTTTCTTGTAAAAA
>JAUYWH010000020.1:2191241-2212551 GCA_034779795.1 Ctenopoma multispine
GTTTTTATTAGCCTTATACCTGAATTTTATGTTAAAAGTAAACCTGGTACAGGCCTACAGCATAAAGTTGTAAAGTGACTTACATATAATTCTTGTATTTTTAAAAACAACTGACTAAAACTATAGTTTTTACAATATGTTCATGTCAAAGAGTATTACAGTTTTTGTTCCCAATATTTGTAGTTTTAACAAATACATTTTATTATAATCACATATTGTTGTTGTAAATATATCAAAAACCTTCTGTTTCATAGTTTACAAAAGTCCACTGTGATTAAAACAAATAAAATGTGTTTTGGGATTTACAATACTTTTCTGTAGGGATTTTACATGGTTTTGTGTAAATTTCACAGCCATTTCTTACAGTGCAGCTAGTTCCAATCAGTCATCATGACAATGTCCTATTCATTATCAACTCAATACTCGACTGGCTTTTGTTTTACCCACAACATTTACAGAAGACAGACAATAGGAGGGAAGCGAGCTAGAGAGAACATTTCAAAACATAGCTTTATTCCAACTCCCCTCTTCCACTAACATCATGGCATCAAAACATGGGATTGGAGGGGTTTTCTACTGTCCCTTCTGCTTTCAAATTTGCTACATAAACTGCACATCACTTACTGTATTGCTACTGAATGCAGTGTAGAAGTGTGCAATCAAATATAGATGTAATTGCTAAGGATTTGAGGCCTGATTAGACAGAACAGGATGTTTATTTTGTCTTTGCCCAAATTTGACAGCTGGGGTGTTTGTGCAGCATATTATTGGGCCCAAACAGCTGACTTTAAACTCCTGTTTTTTTCCTTTTTATTGTATCAACTACTGTAGATTCAAACAGAATATCAGTTTGTTGACGTCCGTTTGTCTTCATTTGGCTTCAATTACAGTTTTTTTTATTCTATATTTTTTTATTCAATATCTCTTAGACAAACTACACATACAATGTTTTGCAGTGTTGGGGAATAACTGGGTGTTCAGTTGAGCCTGAAATACTGTACCTTATTCGACAGTTTTAGTAACTGCTTACCACAACCAGTGTCAGTGGGATTGGCTCCAGCCCCC
The DNA here is from genome assembly GCA_034779795.1 of Ctenopoma multispine. Taxonomy (NCBI): domain Eukaryota; kingdom Metazoa; phylum Chordata; class Actinopteri; order Anabantiformes; family Anabantidae; genus Ctenopoma; species Ctenopoma multispine. The sequence goes on from JAUYWH010000020.1 coordinate 2,192,307, forward strand.
TGAGATTTATGGGAAAGTTGGAAACCTAATGGCTGGGTAGTTACCAGCTAGTTTGTTTTGTATTTATACAAAATTATGGAGTAGCTGTCAGTACATAATGTGATTAGACTTTGGTAATGTTTTGAATGCGGGACCTCTGCTTGTAAAGAGTCTTTCTACAGGGTGCTAATGAAAATACTACTTAAGTAAAAGATCTGAATGCTATTCCCTCCACAGGTGAGTTGGTTGGCTTCCTCAAACCATCTTTGTATGATTTTTTTTAGCCATAGTAAACAGTGAGCACACTGTATTACGTCAACTTTGCGCCTGGTGTCATATTTCCATTACAATATTTCCATTTTTGGTGACCAGAAAGGTTTGTTAAACTCATTGTACTGACAGTTACACATTGTCTGTATGACAGTTACAGGTATAGCTAGGTGACAGTCCTAATGGATCTATCATATCATAGCTAGTAGGAGCCCCAGTGCACTTTATAGTCTTTTTATTAGAGGTGTGTGATTTGTAGTTTTCATTAAAAACCCCAATGCCCAAACATTTGCGTGGTTTGTCTGTCCTGACAGCATGCCTTAGGCTAATTTGTACATGCAAAAGTAACACAAAAATATCAATACATATACAAGTGGATGTATTTATACAAATTCATTTGTATAAATACATTTACTTATGTTTGTACCTTTTTCTTGTCATGGGTCTCTGCTGTCATTAAACAGTACATATAGCAATTTCTGTATCCTGTTTCAGCCTAGTAATCATCTTTATTTAGTTCAGTTCAGTCATATTCTAGTAGCTGTAAATAGTGATCTATTATTTACTTTACTAGGCACATGAATCAAGAGGCTTGTACTACACAGCTTGAACTATCAATGCTTTTTTTTTGGTATTCATTAGCTTAGTGTTTATTATGATCAGGTTTTTCCTCTTACTTTTTTTTTTGGTTTCTGACTGAAGTGAAGTGATAGAAATTACAGCATAAAGTGAAATATGTATAATATATACAGTAAACTACAACCATATGGCTCCATGTGTGTCCTGTGCACTCTCATTGAAACATGTTTGAATTCATCAATGAGCAATATACTCCATTAGGTAACCACAGTTGTCGCTCAGTTCACTTGTTCGCAGCTGTGTTTATGTAGTGTAGCATTTATTATGAATATGTAAATGAGCTGTTCCACATTCATTTCCACCAATTACTCTCTCATTGGGTGGTAATTGGTATTGATGATGAGGCGTCACCCTTTGCAGTCAACCTTCTGTTTTCAGAGACAAGGTTGGTGGGCTCTGGGGCAATGCTGCTATATTGATGTACATCAAATGTGCAAAATAATACAGGAGTGGAGGCCTAATATGAAATTTCACCCTCTCTTATATTTAGGGTCACTTGTGGTGCTCAACTGGAAGAAAAACAGAGACCACTCAAATTCTGACAGATACAAGAACATCTTAAGCAGAAGACTCTTCACCTCACTTTTCTGGACCAAATGTATTCCCTTTTAATATCCTTACTTTGGAACCACTGAAGAGTTAGGGCTAAAACTGGGGTTTTACTGCTCGCACTCTTCAGCACTTCAAAGCTTCACAATCCCCGAGGGACACAAGCGGAGTTCACATTCGGAAAAAGAGAATTTGAAATAATTAGAGATGGCAACGTAGAGAAAAAAGTATGGAGCAGAGAAAGGGCAGATTCTGATGTCAGGAAGTACAAAAAGATGAAGATGAGAGGGGAAGAGAAGCATTAACCATAATTGTTTTCTCTCTAAAATAGCTGCAGCATGAGTAACTATGCTGTACCTGTGCTGGAGATTGAGCATGGTAATGAAAGAGGATTTGCATTTGCACCACAAGTCTCCTAGCAACCACAGCTGGCACCAAAATGGAGGCCTACTCTAATGGCTTGGTTAACAAATAAATTGTTCTTGGAAATGATAGTTTGGACTAATTTGTTTGCCATCAGATAAGAAAGGAAATGGCAACTATGTCCTTGTCACAACAGAAGCATCAATTTTACAAAGCTGAACTACACCTGAAATAACTATAATACAAAAGACCAAAAAGACCAAACGTGCTTTATCCTCTGCAGAAGTAGCCAGTCAAGATAAAAAAGGAAGAAAAATATTCTGTAATATTTCTGTAATGTAGAAGTAGCTTGTGTTCAAAACATATTTGCTTTCATCCCTGTAGATTTAGTTGTGTTGTTGTGTTTTCATGATGTCTTCAGTGTTACACCATGTACATATATCCCATGTGTTACATGTATGTATGCCATTCGTATATATATGAAATATATTTATATCTAAGCATAGTTGAGATAAGATTGATTACTCAGAGTATCTTCTCATTCCAACACAATCAAGAACTAATGCTTTGTCTAAGTCCTTTGGTGATTCATACCAAGTTAAAGGTCTCCCTTTGCACTGGGATGTCAACCCATGGTAAACTAGGAGTTTGTAGTAAGTAGTTTGTACCCTTGCTAAGATCTTTAATATTAGAAAAGGTTTGATTAGCTTTACTATTAACATTGCTTACCCTGGCAATTACATGTTCCAGTAATGAGTTTATTCTGTGATGATTTCAAGAGCTGCACTGTTATTTCCAAGTCTTCTAATACTTTTGCTGACACAGCTAAATCTGTTTGCTAACTCCCAACACAGTTGATAATGTTTAGTGTGAGACTTATTCTACTTACAATTAGCAGAGCGGAACAAATGTTAGGGTGTTGATTATGTTAATGATGGAATCTGACAAGCATGTGCATCTCTTCATAAACAAGTGACAGGGTACCCAAGTTGAAAGGGTAATTTATGAAAAACTTATTCAGTTAGACTTAGCACTTGTATAAGAAACATCATTATTGCCAACATTTTAAAAATATGCAAAATTACAGTATTCACAGTAACAGACACAAGCATTTCCAACAATTCAAAAGCCGTTTATGCAAACCTCAATACCCCTGCCCTACCCATCTCTACCTGTAGCGTAACCACAAGACCATGCAAACTGGGGTCTTATGCCCAATTGCACAACATGAACAGGCCAGTAGTTTGAACTTGAGCTTCCCCATTCATATATTTATGGTGCCCCTTACTGTTCTAAACTGTACTAAATCATCAAAGTCATGATTCAGCAGGGTACCTGCTACCTACCTGTAGGCCAGTAGGTATTATTGTCATAGATCAGTATGGTAATTTGGTGACATATAGTGGCCACAGTAAATATGACCAAGAGTGGCAGTTGGCGGCAAAACTTATAAGTGACAAGCTCTGTTCATTGACAACAAATATAGTGGATGGGTGGGAGACAAATACAGGACTTGATGTCATTTTAGTTAGTGTTGTTACTTTAATTTAACTTAAATCATGATCTTTCCCCCAAACCTAACCAAGTCCTATTTGTGCCTAACCCTGACCTTAAAGTTAAAGTCAAGTAGTTTTTGTTGTTGACGTTGTAGCTTTGCATTTAGTATAGCAGATATGGCAACAAAGGTTTAACACATGAAAGCACAGAAGCATAAATCAAACTTAAGCCATGCATATAGGCTGAAAACAATACAGAACGGGCCACTGAATAGCTCCATAACATAACATATGACATATGACTGAGAATCTTCACAGAAACATAACATATGGGGTGACAGATACAGTATGTTGAAATGTTCTGGACAAGCCTGGAGGAAAGGTCAACCAAGAGTGCACCTATGAAAGTATGAGCAACCAGATGACATCATCTAAACTGAAAAACTAAATTACAGTAGATAACATCGGGATGAGTCTTTAAGCAAAGATATGATAAACAGAAAGTTTAATACTATTCTAAGCCCCCGCAAAGAAGATTAATATACAGTATTTACAGTATATGCAGTGTTTGGTTTTTTATTTGTTCAGAGCTATCTGACTATAGTTCATCTTTGCTTCACAATAATGTTTGGTTCAAGTGATCCAGGTCACATTTGAGGACAAAGATATATCATAGAATCCATTTCAGTGCGTCACATCACCCTCTGGAACAAACACCAGTCAGATTTAGCCAGTTTATCCTAACAGACTATGACTGAGGGGGCCACTAGGTTCCATGACGATAACTGTGGATACCTATTTGGAATAAAGGAGATTATTAGGCACTAAGCGGATTGGCTGTTGAGAAGCATAATGTGGGACAAGCCTTCCTTTCTCCAGGGACCAAATAGCACACAGGGAGATGATCAATGGCAGACACAGAGATAGCGGTGTTGTTTAGAGTGAGATTAAACAGATTAACACCAGTGGCTGCTTCCTCCAAGCCTGCTGATTGGCCTTCTTAAACCCCAAACACTTCCCAAGTATCTGTAGGTTCAGCGAAGGGTTTTGCTTTATATATGTGCTCCCAATTCTCTTAAGGCTTTTCCTCTGCCCCCCTTTTTTACCTCTTTTCTTTGCTGTGAAAACATTCACTTGTGGCATCTGCACAGGTTTAGTTACCTGACCCCCTTTAAACTGGTCACCCCCTTTAAACTCAATATTTAGCAAAGCTCGTCTTCCTTTGCGGGGCACCAAATCATCTGGAACGTTTCTAAGGTGACAGGGGGGGGGGGGGCATGCTGTCTAAAAATAGTTTTTGCTCGCTGGATTCACACTTCTAAGAGTCCTCCAGAGAAAATCCAAAGTGCTGGTGGGAGTGGGAGGTGGGGGGTGGTTCTGCTTTCGCCCTGCAGAACTGTTGTGTTTATCAGCTGTGCATTCTTTGATAGAAAAGCAGTGTGGATTAATATTGTAGAAGCATCAAGGCTGTTTTGTCCCTGCCTGAGCCACCGATAGCCATCAGTACTCTCAGTAGCCTGTCAATGCTGCTACCTTGCCTCTGGAGCCATCTGACACACAAACACGCAGCCGATGGGAAAGGCTGCTGAGTGAAATAGTGGTACAGAACAGGGCATATTATATATTTAACATTTAGATATGAACTGGGACTGTTTCATTGCTAACTACTGTATTGTATAGATCACATGCAATAGACATGCAAATGTGAATCAGAATCACTTATAAATTCCTTTTAGTTCATCTTACTCTAGTCTAATAGTCTAGTCTATAATCACAAATGTGTTGTGTTATCACATGTTGGCAGAAGGATGAAGTTATCAACAAAACACAAGTAAAGAAATTTGTATGTTTTTCTTTTTTGTGTGTGTTTTTTTTATAGCGAGATGCAGATGGGACTTTCCCAATTGCCTTTTAACATCCTCACTATGAAAAAAGTAATGGAATTATTATGTTTTTCTTTGCTTGTCTTATTTCTTTGGGGCAATAATGAAATACTTTACTATTTAACATAACATTCCTCAACCAAGTGGTAGTGATGGCTCCATCAGGTTGAGTTAAGTTCAACACATTTTTCCACAAGATACAGTGACTCAAAATGTGATGTGAAGAAATGGTTAAAGTGACTCACTGTGACCCCATCTGACTGTGTGAGAGCACTGCTTGTTACATAGAAGCAAGAGCAGAGAAACAGTTTGGGATAGGAAATGCCTGATATGATGCTGATCTCCATCATCTGATGAACAATGGATAATAACTTGAGGAAAGTTGTGTTTCATTTGATAACACCTTATTGAATTCAGAAGTCAAAAACATTAAAACAACATAAATACATAAAACAACTTAAGTGTTTTTTATGGGGAAGGTAATAGCAAATTAATTATGTTTACTATTAACACATTGAATATTAATACAAATGCCAAGTGGCAAATGCATTCATAAAGAGCAAATAATTAATCAGATTATTATCCATGGCCTGTCCGGGCTGTACCCCGCCTCTCGCCCGAAGACAGCTGGGATAGGCTCCAGCACCCCCCGCGACCCGAATTCGGATTAAGCGGTAGATAATGGATGGATTATCCATGGCTAAAATATATATATATATATATATATATACATATACACAGTAACCAAAATGCTTTTGTTGCCTAAACCCAACTGGACACTGGACTCAATATTAGGCCTGGGGTTGGTCAGCACATTGTACATCCTCTTTCCACCCCAACCATCTCTTTGCAAAAAGCTTTCTGTTAATAAATGTAGCGCGTAATTCATTAAAAAAATATGCTGAACATTATCCAAATATAATTATGTTCACTATGTTCACATTTCAAATGTAAATGCCTTTCCAACACAGGTTCTGGAGTGCAATATTAGAGGATGCACACAGGTATGCTGTGTGTACCCTGTACACTGCAGCACAGCACTGGTCTGGCAACAGCCTCTCAATGAAATGCAAAATAAAACCTGTTGAAAGTGGTAAAGCTGTTTTGACCTTGTTTTTTCTAGTTCGGGTGAATCATATAAGATCACTTTGCATCACCGCTGGGAGAACTCGAGGACCTATCATGTGTTCTTTTATGCCAAAGCTGATTTTCTTCATGGTGAGAAGAGATGGTTATGGACATACTGCACCACTAATCCTCTTCAGGATGAACTCTTGCAATAGCTTGCAATCCTGTTTAAATTTGGACCTCTACCAGCACAGTCACAGTTCACAGATACAGATAAGACTTATCCTGTACACTGTTATGCATTGTCGAGATACCTGAATAATGGGATATTGATCGCGGGATGTGAATCATTGCCAAATAGTTGGAGGTCTTTTGTCACTTTAAAGGGAGATTGGGTACATGCATCCTCTTGACTGCAAACAATCTCAAGGACTATGATTGATAAAGGCATGTTTCTATATTGAAAATCGGCTCAAATAATTTAGTTTTAGGGGACAGCACTTCAAAAGCCATTACCACGAAGTGGTTGTATTTATACCGATGTGAAATAGCAGCTACTCTATCAACTCTTACATTTTTACGACAGGGCTTCCTTTCATAATCTCCGCTCTGCTCTAATGTGTTGCCCTAATCAGCCTTAAATTGTCATCTCGGTTTGATTTAACTCAGCCATAATGAGAAATCTGCCTTTAGAATGACAGTGACCATCCATTTATCCATTCCATCTCGCTTTATGTGGCCTCTCAACACCTCCCCCGGACCGTCCAAATTGAAGCTGGAAGAGACAGCAGGGATGGATTGTGCGATGACAAAAAAAACATATATATTTTCCTGGACAGACTATTGGTTTTTTCATCATTCATATTGTAGGCTTATGAAAGAGTGGGAAAGATTATTTGAAAAGTTTAATTCGAAGAATTCTTTGAAATAGATCAATGATGGGCTTGGGTAAAATATATTTATGAGCTTTGTGAACGTGTTGACTTGATGGAATCACAGAGTGAGGGCAAAGTCTAAATGGATCATTTGCACAACGAAGAGGTCCATTGTGCTCAGCCAGCATCACTCAGTCTCCATTTCCCACATGTCTGTGAGCGATTATCAAAGAATGGAAGTAAAATGAAAGCAGACCTATTTCTATTTAGCCTGTGTTTAACTGGTGACATGTTTGTTAGGGTCTTTGCAGTGTTTTAATGGGAATATGCTACATAATCTTGGTGTAGAATAGTGCCTCAGATCTTGGCTGTTTTTCTCATGTCACAGTGAATTACTTTTACTTTGTCGTTGCTGCTGTTCTGACACTTGTTTCAGCATACTTAAATGTCAAACAAGTGTAGTGATTCCCTATTGGATTACTGCTCTGTGGGTGCGGATGCATTGATTTCTTAACGTATGAGTTTGTAAATTATTTTTGAGAGAGGGCAATTTACATGATTCTTTTCTTCATGCTTGCATAATTAATGCACGCAAGTCTGCATGAAGGTCTGCTGAAGTGCTTCAAATGTGTGTTCATGTGCTCACGCTGCTGCTCGAGATCCAAAAGCTCACAATCAACTGATTCATTAAAGTTCCAAAAGCAGAATCCATTTTTGATCTGTCAGCTGCAACCTACTCCACATAAAAAAACAATAGAAAAGAAACCCTCATTTTCTCTTCAAGATGTGCTCCTCTGTGACAGTATATATTGAGAACAAATGTTTTGTCCATGCAGTTTTCGGGGGACTCTTCTTGAACATTGCCCTTATTTCTTACTGTTACCAGTAAGCAGTTGGTAATTGTCGAAGAGCAAAATGAATTGTAGTATTTAGTGTATATGTGACCTGCTTGTGAAACACAAATGTGTAAATCTAAATATACAATTCTGAAAAGCCACAGAGTTTTAAATAGTAGCCTTGGGCAGCACCAACGAGTAAAGGTTGGTTGCTAATAAAGGGCAGGTCAATTTAAATGCAGCATGCTGTACATTTTCATAGTCCTGAGAGATATGTACCACACAAAAAACTGTGTGGAGACTGTTTTTCAGGCATTGTAACGGTTGAGTCAGCACTTCCTGCACATTTCAAATGCAAATACTAACCAGGAAGAGAAGCTATTATGTTGTTTGAGCTGTAAGGGGGCTTTTGATGTAAAATAAACAGCATGTGTGTTTTTCATTGACAGTCTATCAAATCAATCAAACCATCAACTATACCATAATAAACACTAACACGGAGGAAACTGAAAATAACCAGTAAATGAAAGCCATGATTTTAACTGAAAAAAGGGAACTTGGTGCTGCTGAAATGGACAATAAGACCAGACTCTACTGTACATCAGACCAGCTACATTCTGAAATCTTTTTTTCTTGCCAAATCAACATGTGTCCACCCCAGGTTGTTTCAATGTTTACCACCATTACCTCTGTTTACTACTAAATTAAAATCAGACCCACAACATGCTGCCACTCATCCACTGTTACTGCATTGTGTTTTTTTAGAGAAAGGTAAGTAAAGCAACACATAATATGCTTCTCAGATCATCTCTGCAGCCTTTGCATGCAACGTATTATTGGTTGCAACTATACAAGCAACTTCCTCAGTCTAGCCTTGCTAGAATTGACCAGAGAGGAAAAGAAAACAATCAAGCAGGTCTCCATAGCCTTTATGTAGCAAATTTAAGGTACATAAATCAAATAGCCTGCAACTTCTTATAGAACTAATAGCAGGATAAACCATCCCTAAACCTGACAGTGTCTGCTGGCTGCTTTTTGCTATAGATACACCAGCAGCAGAAGCTTATCTGATTCCTTTCTTTGGTTTGAGTCTCACAAGGACTTTCTCATGTGATGATTATGTTTCTGCCCTGTAACAACTACAACTTAACAAAATTAGCTAAATACAATATATGTAAAAACATATTCCAGAATAAATGTATTTTTAAATTAGACTAAAACATCTATATTTAAGTGAGTAAATATAATTTGTTACATTCAACCCTGCAAATAGGGCCATAATATTCCTGAGCATTCCTGGTTATTATATATTTAAGGTTTGATATATGTAGCTGACTAACGTTTTTGAATAGAACATGATGCATTTTTTCTATGATTTATCACCTGCTTTAACACAAAGAGATGTATGGTACAAAGTGATTTACCAGTGATTCATTGGCGCACACGAGAGAGCATACTGTTGAGTTACCTGTACTGTCTGCTGCACCCGATAAGTAATTGTTCTGGGTAAATCCTATATTGACACAGGTGTGAAATTATACCTATATATCCTCCAGCCTTATAATATAATATCAACCATGTGTGTTTGTGCGTTGGCAAACTGTATTAATAAATTGAGTGTAATAGTATCAGGGAAGAAGTGCCTAAAATGTGCAGCAGCTCAAGACTCTCTGTGGTTTAAATCTGTGCCTATGTGCTACTTTAGCAACCTTCATTTTCAGCCTTTTGAAAACAACAATTAGCAGGATGTCTTTAGCAGACTTTCTGGCTAATGATAATGTAGAAACCTGTATGGGTACAGGTGACTCACCTGTCATGCTGTCCCAGTTCTCACCTTGCCTGGGACATCTCCTCCTCATCCTGTATGCCTCACAGTGTGGCACTCTGATAACGTGTTTCCTTGACGCTTCTCACAGAGATGGTCAGAGATGGTTGATGGATACCACTCAGACTGCTGAATGAGGATGTGAAGGGAGTATTTGCATTGCTTTAAACTATTCATAGAGACTAGATTAAGCTTAGTTGTAGCACATGTAAAAAAATGCCTTGACACTTATACAAGTTAGAGGTTTTGCAAAAGTATCCTAACCTACATCTACATGCTGCAAACCCCATCGAGTTACAGGATACTGATCCTATGGATAATTTTGTTTGAAGTGTAGACAAAATTCTTCTTTTACACCATGTTTTTTTGTTGCACTGAATGAATTTTGATGGTAGAAGGCAAATTTTAGAGGCAGCTTAAACAGCAAGGTCAGTTTAAAGTGGAAAAAGATGTACATTTAGGTGATGATATATTTCAGTCAGTGGATTGGATCTCTTTTAATAGCCTCTTTCTAGTCATGTCAGACATTAGTTTAGTGGTCAGTCAGAGCACAATATCTGGACGCAGGGAGGCTGTAATGATTCAAGCTCACCCACATGTTTGACAAACTGGACTATGTTTGCTTCCAGCTTGCGTGTCTCAGGGATTTCAACTAGCTTGTGCTAGATCTGTTAATGGCGCCATCCTTACAAGCTCGGCGTCAATGCTGCCTTGCAGCCAGAGACAATGTGTTTCAAGTTCAGGATGTAAGAATCGCAAAGATGGCTGACCTTCTCTGATTCAGGTGACTGAAAAACAGCTCATTCTCACTTAGGGCCTCCTGCAAAGATCCACCCTGTAAATGCTTTTGGCTCACAGCTCTGATTTGAACTCTGTTTATAACACTTTTTGTGGCGTTTTGACCACCACATCTTGGCTTCTGTGCCCTAGAGTATGAATCCTAAAGACTTTATTGATTCCCTGATTTTTCTTCTGGCTTCCATTGTAAGCTGTTGGCTGTAGGCTTAGTCTTGTTGGCTGTCTAGCCTCATCTAAAAAGTCCAGGCCAGATTAGTGAAAAGACTAGAGCAAAACCGTGCACATTTAAGTTCATATATGCAAATTAACTGGTAGCATTAATGCAAGCAGCACATAAAATGTAAATATGGTGCTTTTTAAAGTTAATGTTTGGTCCACGTTTTTCATTGCGCAGTCAGACCCACAATAAATAAAATGTTGCTGCAGTATTACTGCATTGCAGTTTTATGCCTCTGTCAACCAGCGACCAGTTGGAGTTTACGCGCAGGTCTAGTAGGTTTAAGCATGACTCTAAGTTGATGTTTGTAAAAGATGTAATTACATTCTCTCCAGGTATTTCTCAGATACTGTATAGTGTTGATGAGAATGGGACATAAATAAGGTCACAGTGACCTTGACCAATGACCACCAGAGACCTTGACCTTTCACCTTTAACCACCAAAGACATGTGGAAAATTTGAAGAAGCTAACTCAAGGTGTTCCCAAGATAGCAAGAATGGGACAAACCAAGAACACAATACCATCATGACATAGTCACTTGATCAGTAGTAAAAAGCACAATACTTGCTGACATGTGAAGAGTAATAAAAAACATAATTGACTCCTTAATGAATAATGAAATAAATGAAAAGCTGCAGCTCAGAAACATGAACTAATGTTCAGAATTGATCAGTCATGACTATAAGTGAGACTGTCTCACCGATTGTCTGGCTACCACCTACTATCACTATTACCTTTTTATCCATCTCTCTTCTTTTTGTCCACAATAGACCTCGACCTGCCTTTCTTTGAAGTGATGCACCATTAATGGCGCTGTATCACAAAGCTGTTCCACTCGCGCCTTTCTTACATGCAGCCGTGTCTATGTTCCTGCCTTTGCTTTGATGCCTCATTTGTGATTACTCTCCTTTCACCTAAACACATTTTCCCTCCTCTTTAATGCATTTTCTTTGCCTTAATACATTTATTTTCCCAAGGCAGTCAGAAACATGAGCTGTTTGAGCTCCACATATTGATTGTTGTGGGGAATTTGATGCCTAGAGACTTGCTGTTCCCCTCTCCTCCTTCTTCTCTCCTCTCCTCCACCCCGGGGGAGTTTTAAATGGAAACACATTATTATGAATCACACAGCAGGGAGCTCCATGATTGATAGCATTGCTTACCATTTACTAGTCACTGTCTGGAGATAAGCCCGGAATTTATGGAGTATTGGAAATCCTTGCCGCTGCTACACACGGATTAGAGTGAGGAACGGCTCCCCTCATACTGCCACTGGAGTCACCTGGTTAACAGCTTAAGTGGAAAGCAAGAGAGCCCATTTTATTGATTATGAAAATAATATTTAGTGTTGTTTTTTTCTGGACTGTGACTGTAAAAAGAATGGGGGGAGATGCTTGGAGAATGGTGTCTGTGTGTTTTTATGGTGAGTGGTCATTTGTTTTTACCTCTCCCTCCAACTCATCCTAAGTGCATCTCCATAAACCATTTCCTGACAAGCCACTGCCACTCTGCTCACCTTAAAACCAACTGTTACAAATCAGCAACCAACAGACAGAGGCCACACAGACTGAAACCACTTTTAGACCTACGTTTGGTGAGTTTCCTCTGAAAAACCTCAAAACCAACAAATGTAATTAAAGAAAAACAATAAAAAATAAACATCAAACTCTAATTTTGATATTTGATTCAATATAATATTTTAAATACAACTTCATATGAAAAACGCCAAATGGCCAAAAAACTGGTACCAACTGGTAGTCTAGTCCACTCTTCCTGAGCAAACTGTTCCAGTTTGAAGGTTTTAGCTCTGCCCATAGATATTTGATGGAATTCAGATCAGGGCTCATAGAAGGCCACTTAAGGTGAGTTTGATGTTTGTTCTTAGCCATTGTTGATGCTGTAAACTGTGTTTCATCCCATTATGCAAGACCAGACAGTGACAGAGCTTTCTGACACTGAGCAGTGTGTTTCACACTACAATTCCTTGATATCAAGGCACCCAAGTAGGACCTTCCATGTTTTTGGTTAGGTACAGCGTTCTTTTCTTTGAAAGCTATATTTAACATCTGTGAACATAGAGACGATGTGACTTGCCAAAAAGCCAGTGCCTTGTCTCAACTGTCCAGTGGACATTCTCTCAGAAGCACTTTATGTCCATGCATTTAAGCAAAGTCTAGTCTGTAATTGAGTCCAGTATTTTAATTTTTTAATTTCAATGTTGGTACTTTGACCTTGGGCTTGCCTTTTACTCAATTACCGTTCATTGTCCTTTTCTTCAATCTGGTGATCTATTTAGAAAATATATATAGCCTATCTGACATTAATACATTCATTATTAATCATTAATTTATCATTTAGACACCACAGAAATGTATTTATTTAGGTTCTACACCACTCGCTTTTGAAGAAATTTTCTTTTATTAAACTTTATTATGTCCTGTTTTACTGAAGGCATGAAAACTTCGCACACACACACAAATTGATTCAATTATTTTTAGATTATGTTGTTACATTGCAGGAGTAGGTGCAAGTGCAAGCGCTACTCCTATGCGATACTATTTCACTGTTTCAAGGCTCCCCTGTGACCCTTCAAAGACCAGCAGGTGTCTGTCCCTGTGTGACCCCGGTTAAATGTAGTGGGAACACAGGCAGCTCTTGTGACAGTATTAAGGCCCCCTCTCCTGAACTCTGTCACCACTGTCCCATAAAAAACACACAAACATACGTAAAATACACAGTTTCAAGATTCCCTAGAACAGGGTTAGGTAACCCTGGGCCTAGAGAGCCACTGCCCTGCACCTACAGTTTCTAAATGGCTGAAAAACTTGATTCAGGTAATTAGTAGAAGAAAGACCAGAGATAGTTGGTAAATAAGCAGGACAGTGGATCTCTAGAACCAGGGTTGCCTACCCCTGTCCTACAATAACTATTTTCCTTGGATTGACCCACACTACTGGGTCCAAAATCCATCTCAGTAGGTCCAGGTCCACTTTGACCTGGAACAGCCTCAATATGTAAAATTTTGTAGCACCTGTTTTCATTTTTGCGTTTTTTTGGGTAACTTTAGGAAAACTCATCAAATTTCAGGTTAAAAGAATGACAATGACGATAGCAGCCTATCTCGTGAATTGAATTGAGCATCCTGTGTGTTTGTGGAAGGATATCAACAAACATGTCCATGTCTATACTTTACAGGCTAGATTGATTTTCACTATAAAAAGTGTAACAAACAAAAACATGGCTGGAACACTTGCTGAATGGAAATGGAGCAATACGGACAAAGGCACAAAGCCAGATGAGTCCACTGTCTTTTCTTTACTCCTCCTTCAGTTTGGGGGCCTCCCATCTTGTACCGGAGAAGCTGCTTGGAGACCTATGTTTTCCACCTAAAACTTGCTCAATTTATGCATGCTCTTGTATATGTTATTTTTTAAAATATTTTTTCAAAAGAGCTTACAGATCAGTTTAGATTTTATACCCCAGATGCACCTGGTTTGCAAAACCCTGCAACTGTAGGCTTCGGTTTTCCTCCCACTGAACCAAATTACAGACTTGTTTTTGTTTTTAAACCTCAGATAGAGTTTAAAGCCTCCCCTTTCTTTCTGTTTTTCAGCTTTTGTACCTCTTAATGCCATGCAGACTTTTCGTAGCATAGAGGCAGAAGCATCCTACAAACATTATACTGTACTTTACTGCATACTCCTGATCAATCGACAAATGTTTTTGTACCTAAGAAAGAATCTTGCATTGACAAGTTTTATAGATCATGATGAAACTTTAACACCAGTTCACTACCAGTTAAACGTTATTATATTATTTATTATCTTCCTAATGTTCTTTAGATCATCAGTTAAGGAAACATTCAGTTAAGCAAAAAGAAAATACAGTCATTAATTTGGGCAAATCAGTCAACCTGAAAACTGTTCATTTGACTGATGTGTTGAAATTTGAGTTTTTTGTTTCTAACTACTAAATTTCTGTTAGACATAGAGAGGGTGAACGAGCAGTTCCTGAATGTGTGATTCCAACTGTTAAGCTTTGAGGTGGAAGTGTGGTGGTGTGGAGGTACTTCATGGGACCATAATTTGTTTTCCAGCAGGACAATGACTCCAAACACACCTCTAGGTTATGTAGGAGCTATTTGTCCAAAAAGGAGAGTGATGAGCTGAATCCAGTTGAGATGGTTTGGGATAAGTTGTAACAGAGCGAAGAAAAGGCAGCCAACAAATACTACACCTCAGGGAACTCCTTTAAGATTGTTGACACTTTGTTTATTACATAATTCCATACCTGTTCCTTCATAGCTTGGATGTCTTCAATATTATTGTACAATGTTGAAAATAAACATTTGACTGGTAGAGTACTAGAGTAGAGTCTGCCAGGTAGTGCGGAGAAACTGCTCAGAGACATCACTTTTCATGCAGTACATCCAAATCAGTTCAGAGGCTTTTCTACTTTTTTCCTTTTTTGTAAATAAAAAATAAGGATGTGCTTTTATTCCTCAGAAGCAGTTCACAGACTAACTTTACACTTCAGACTCAACCAGCTTGCAATCCTTAATGTTGTTCTGAGTTTTACACTTTAAAAAGGAGAGGGACTTGTGTTTATTGACCTCACTGTACCTCTACCTGTTTTTTGTACTTCAGAGGTAGCCTTCAGACCACTGTATTTACACCTTAGAAGCTTTTATCGTTGAACAGTCACTTTTTCTTCATCAGAGTCGGTGTACAGAGCTAACTCTTTATACCTTTCAGCCAACTTCCAGACCTTAGTTCTCATATCAACCTCCAGTTTATCCTCACAACCTGCTCTACAGCCAGTGCTGATTTTCAGTGCCAGTGTAGGAAGTAACATGACCTAAGATAAGGATGGTGGGTGGACAGGTAGAAAGTTTATATAAACAAAACTGCTGTTCTGCGAGTTAAGAGAATAAATTATTTCATTACACCAAAATGGTTACAGCTACCAAAAGACCTCCAGGACTCTTCAAATTCCAACCGGCAGCAAGTTTTAATTTCTACAAGGGAAATTGAATATGTGGGGGAAGAAAATATTGAAAACAACCCTCGTGTTACTGCCGAACACTTGGAGGAGTACCTGATGAAGGCACAAACTAAGGTACCAGTACAGACTATGTTCTGGGAATCTGTTTATGGAGTGAGACTAAACAGGAGCTGTTTGGATCCATAGATCTTTACTGAAAACTGAATCTCCTTGATTAGTTGGCAGATGTGAACATTCAACATGTGTTACCAAGCTTGGTTTACCTAGCTCCGCTGCTATTTATGTGATGGTGTTGTTCAGGTTTGGGGCGTGTAGCCGGGAGGATGTCTGATCAAAGTTTTACTGCAGCTGCGCCCTGAGCCACTGGAGCTGTTTCATCATATTAATGTCCTGCCGAACATTTGATCCACCCGTGCTGATATTCAACAAGTTGTTTTGCATCTACATTGTGCCAGCGCATCACACGCGGGGGGCTATTTCTGTGGTGTGCGCTCGATTATGGAACATGACTTAATTCTCTTTGACACCAAGCCAATTCAGGGGGTGATTGTTTCACAGGTTTCCTCTCTCCCCAGTGCAGTGTGAAGCCAATGAGGTAGTGGTGGTGGTGTCGGTGGTTGGGGGGAGTTGTAAGACCACGACTAAGGGGAGGAAATAGCTGTCAGCCCATGTGGAGCGAGGGAGAGGACACAGGGTAGCCCATCACTTCTGCTCCCTGAGAGACTTATTACAGAGGCAGACCAGGGTGAGAGCTGGTAATTAATTTGGAGAGAGCTGATATTGGTTTTGATGCACCAGAGACTGACAATTGTGGCTGTCTTGTGGATGTGCCTGCACACACAGCTCCCTGTGTGTGTGTGTGTGTGTGTATAAGACGAATAGGTGGAAGAAGCAATGGGAGAGAGGAGGAGAGGGAGGGAGCGAAAGAAAAAAGAAAGGCGGATGACAGAAGCGCCTCAGCTCTAGCCTGCAGCTAACGTCAAAGCTCTTCTACAAAGATAGCCCACGGCAATGCATATTTATGCCTCCTCTCTTGTCCCCGGCCTCTCTGCTCCTCCGCAGCTCATATCCTCATCTCTCATATCTCACTCCCCTCTCTTTCTCTTTCACACCTATCCATCTTTGCAGCCGTCTCCCTCCATCTCTCCTCTCCTCCGGTGCTTCTCTCTCTCTTTCCGTCATGAGTGTTTTGTGTGTGTGTGTGTGTGAGTCATTTGAGGCAGCTTTTCTTTTTTTAAAAATAACGACGCTCCTCTCTGCGTGGCAAATTATTAATGTCGCAGGATGGAAATAAGCTTGTTTCCTATCAGTTCATCCATTCAGAAAGCGCCGTGCACCGCGCCGGCACAATTACAGCACTGAGCAATCGCAGAGATTGAAGGGAGCAGGGAATTTGCACTCTTACTCATGCAAATCCACTGTCAGGTCACAACTGAGGACAAATCCAAGATTGTTTTGTAATGACTGAAGAAGAATGAGAAACTAAATTGGAAAAGACAAGACGATAAATGGATTTATAATAGTAGCTGGTGTAAGTTCAGGTTTCATATGACGTTTTGGACATAGAAGAGTTACCTTTAGAGTCTAATTACTTATATATTTGTCTGTGTATAAAGTAGATATTTTTATTAGTACAAAGAAATTGTTGATCTGATAATATCACATTAAATATTCTTGGTCACACAATCTGTGTAATTTTGCTGCCACTACAGTAAAGTCATGTATGTCACGCAATCAGTCAGATCAGCAGCAGAGAACATCATTGTTTTATTTCACTTAGATTTTATTATACATTGACTTGCGTGTGACGAGGGGGATTGACTGTGTCTTTAAATAAAGATTAATGAAAAGAGTTATTCTTGTCTTGGATAAAACTATGATGGAGATTTTACAAGCTGGTCTAATTCTTTGAATACTTGCCCAAGCCATAGCAGTAATGTTGCCAGATCGGACAGACGTAACGTTTCCGTCACACATTTCCAACATGGCTCAAGTCTAAATCGAATCTAGTCCTATTAAGCTCTTCATGTCCAGTGGATGCAGCTGTGTTGCATTTGCATTTTGGCTGTTGTTCTTGCCAATGTGGTGATGTCCACCAGACACCAGTGGAGTGTGACACTCAAAGTTCTTTTCAATGCTATTTTTAAAATGCTCTGTCTATTTTGGAGCAGTTTGCCTCTCTGAAAAGAAACAGATAATAATAATAATAATTATTAAAATTATAATAACCAATCTACCTCTCTGAATGTAAACTCAGTGGCCAAATTGTTAGGTTCACTTACATATCTAAATTGCCAATTATGTGGCTGCAACTGCATAAAAGCATGCAGACATTGTCAACTGTGCATGGACTTACGTGCATGTATTTCAAATTGTCATGTGCAATATTGTCTGTACAACATCCTGTGTAACACTGTTGTCCTCACATCTGGACAATTTAAATTCTTCGTGCAGTACATCACTCATTTTTAAAATGTGTATTCTATCATGGTCGTTTTTCTGATGATTCATATTTTGGATGATTGTTCTTATTTTCTCTTTTGGTGCTTATCTTTTTTCTTCCCTCTTGGATCCATCTTTATTTTGTATTGTCATTTGAGCTGCTGTGGCATGGGAATGTCCCCACTAAATGATCTTCTCTTATGTAAGACGGGACTCCGCGGGGTGTGTCAAGATCTTCAGATGTTGGACCAATCACAAGAATGAGGAAGAATAGACTTTGATTGTGGAATGACTATTGGTGTAGATGGATTGTTTCAGTATCTCAGAAAGGGAAAGGGGCGGCATGATAGCTGGGCGGCATTCGTCAGTCGTCTTCAAACCCAAGGGTGACCGGTTCGATTCCCAGACTCAACAAGCTAAAATGCTGAGGTGTCCTTGGACAAGACACCGATACCCCGACCCCTTGGCGCTTCACAGAGGCAGCCTGTCCACAAGGAATTTCCCCAAGGGATTTACCAAGGGGATCAATAAAAAGTACTGGGGCGGCATGATAGCTCAGTAGGTAGGACAGTCGTCTTCAAACCCAAGGGTGTCCACAAGGAATTTCCCCAAGGGATTTCCCAAGGGGATCAATAAAGTACCAATTCTATTCTTCTTCTTTAAATGTTTGTGTCCTTTTCACACACAGAGTTGTATCCCAGCATGCATTGGGACAGAAAGCAGGGAGACACCCAGTGACAGGTCAGCAACTTGTCACATGGTTAACCTCAGTTACTTCAGTTGTTAAATGAGACTTTGAGGTCTAGATTGACCTGATTTCAGTTCATTTGCCATGGACTTTTCCAGGGGGACATTTTATCAAACTGTACTTTTCAGAGTTTAAATTCAATTCCTAAACTTTCTTCTATCTCTGTCTCATTTTCCCACCATCTCATTCTTTTCTTTTATAAATTGTGCATCTAAGACAGGACCCATGGTAGCAGTGAAACTAGGTCCTGGGCTTCAAATAGCAGCCCATTTTATCCCAGGGGCCCACAGCTGAGGAAAGGCCAAGAGAAACCGAGAGAGACAGACACACATAGTGGGACAGATAGAGGGTGAATTTTTTGATGAAAATTAATATTTGTCATTTGATGCAGCAGACAATACCCTGTGGACACATACAGTGTAACACGCATTGTTTGAATCCAATTTCTTTTGAAGATATCACAGCGTAGTTGAGAAAATTTGGGCACTGAAAGGTGTGTGTGCATCTGTGGGTGTGTGCACAGTCCCTGTGCGTTTTCTTTGATGTGCTTTTGAATTGCTGGCTATTTCTCTCTTTATTTCAATCTTTTAGCACCACCTGATTGTTCACCATGCCGTGTGATGTCATGTGCGGTACAGTAGCTTTTGAATGTGGGTGATTTAATGACCTTGCTGAGGAAACCGCCTCATTTCCTTCTCAGCGTCCTTTCCCAGTGTGCCACAGAACTAAAGCAGTCTTATCTTTTCTCGCAAGATCTCAGCACAGAACGCTGACCTGTATTTGTCTATTTGTGAAATTTCAGGCAAATAATGGCTGTAAAGGTTGTTAGGACTGTTGAGGTCAGTTTGACATAAGATTAAAAATAAAAAATGGTGTCCCAATAAAAAGAAGTGTGAATCCTAATCAAGATACAGTGAAATATAGTAACAGACTATTTTATGGTTAATCATGAGCTTTTATAGAAGGAATAGGAGATGAAGGGGATGGAAGGTGTAATATTTCTATATGTCTGACAGAGATCAATTAGTCACAATCAACATGACTATCCACTCATTTAGAAACTGGGGAAACATAAAGATGTATCTCATAATGTACAGTGCAGGAGCCACATTGGCTTTTCAGACTTTTTTGCCCAACAGCACAGCCATGAATAAAGAATGGTACCAAAACACCTTCCAACAGCAACTTCTTCCAACAATCCAACAACAGTTTGGTGAAGAACAATGCATTTTCCAGCACGATGGAGCACCG
>JAUYWH010000020.1:2212651-2240762 GCA_034779795.1 Ctenopoma multispine
ATCTAAAAGCAGTTTAGCAGCAAACTTTGTGAAAACTAATATTTGTGTCATTCTCAAAACCTTTGGCCACGACTGTATAAGACAGAAATTTAACTTTGAATCGTATTTCTACACTGTTGTCTTGATACACACATTTTAGTTAAAATCATTTAGATATGAGCATTTTATGCTCAAAACAAGCACGTTTGGCTTGCCAGTGCAAAAAGTGATTTTCACTTGTTAAGATTTCTTAAAATAATACCTGATGTCACACTGGAGCACACCGTTCTACAGCTCACTGTAGAAAACTGAACATAGACCACCTGATCCTTAAATGTTCAGGTGGCAAAAATATGTATTTGTGTGCCTCACAGGGTTTGGACCACACACACTATTAACACAGACCAATAAAGCAAATGTGTGTGAAAACAAACTCGAATGATGTTGAAATAAAGTCAGTTTTGTCTGAGATCATATTAATTTTAGTGTCACATTTTACTTTTCTTTCCCCTTTACAAGCTATAAACATAAGTTCTGACGTGGGGTGTTTCAGCTTGAGCTGAATGAATGGCCTGCTGAGAGTAAACACAATTTATTTATGCTTGGAAAAGATAAAATAAAATATATCAGTAAACAGCAGAAATAATAGCTATATTTTTTGGGCTACAATGGATAAAATAAGTTGGTCTGAGAGCCATTTGTTCAGATTCAACTGCAGTTCTTTCAGGAACTGCAGTTGAATTCAATACATAGTTCTGTCTCCTATTCTGTAAGGTCTTAAACCTTAAACACTGTAAAGTGCCTTGAGGGGGTTCTGTTGTGATTTGGCGCCATAAAACTGAATTGAATTGAACTGAAAAGAAACGATAAGAATCATGGCAAAAGAAGCAGGACACTGATATCAGTGAGAGACACTACTGCAGTATACAGAAATGAAGAGATGACATGATTTATTTCAAGGCTAAGAGCTGAAGATAAAAATCAACCTTTATTTAAATTGTTTAGATTGCATATTTAAAATGAATGTGATACTGAGATCCTTATATTAAATTGGGTAGAAGGGTAGACTTCTGCCTAAAATCTAATATGCACATCAATTAATATAATTGTTACCTTTACTTTGAAGGATTATTGTCTTTTTTAGCTATGTAAGTAGTACTACATACTAAGGTATGTAAGATAAATACTACTACTGCTACTACTTCTATTGCTATCTGTTTAATTTTAAGTTCAGTTAACTAACACTAAGCAGCGGAAAAAACTTACATTTCCAAGTTGGGAAAAACTTAAAATGATAACAGTACTGTTTGTAGTTTGCATAGCTGCTGCATCTAATTTAGTTTAATTTTAATATAATTTCTATATTTGAATTTTTATACCAACTATATGAGTAATACCCCAGCACCACTGGATTATTTCATAAGCCTTTTATAGATTTTCTGTGAAGATTCTCAGTTATTCAAGTCTTTTATTCATTATGACCTGACATAGCAGGAAAGACACAGGTAAATTCTAATCATCAGTGATGGCATCATCTAATTTTTAGGCCCAGTAAAGCAGTGTGAGTAAGCCAGCATGCTTAAGCATAGTATCGCAGCTCTGGAGCTTAAACCGTGTTGCTAGAGTGCAGCCATTGTTAATGTTATTAATTACACCTGTGAGGAAGCACTTGGAAAATGTTGTACAGCAGCTCTCTTGAGCTGCAGCTCCAATAAGACGCATTAGATACGTGAACACAAAATAATATAACAAAACAACACAGCAGCTGCCAAGGAAGAAAGTCAGTGCACAAAAAGAGAGAGACTAGTGTCACGCTGGTGTGTGTGCTAGCTCGTCTGAACGTTATGGTTAAATGCAATGCCTGTCAGGTGTGTGTGCGGCAATAACTGTTTATGTGCATGTTGGAATGGAAAAAAACAGACGTAGTTGTTTAAATGTTTTCCCTGTTGCCCGTCTCTCATCTTCTCTGTGATCCATTTGTGCAGCTCAGCATCCAATGATGTTAACCTGCCTCAGTGTCTTCTTAGAGCAGCTTAGCATGGAAACAAGGGGTAACCGTGGAGACTACAGCGGTGCCACTGGTGCAGCAGCAGCAGCCACTCGCTAGTCCGGCTGACATTCAGACAAGCCCCTCTAGCGCACACACTTACTCATACGAATACACACAAAAACACACCAGCCCCCTAGTCGGTTGTATACACACACTTCGTTGAATCTACACAGCCTGTGACACATGCACATACAGCCTGATCAATGACACGTGGGTGAAAACCTTCATATACACATCAGACTTTCTGCAGTTATGGGGTCAATCACTGACATAATGCATTTCATGTAGCCCTTCAGCCTGACCCTAACCCTCACAGTAACTGCCTAACCCCAGCATTTATCCTAACCCTAACATCAACCTGACACACAGTCCTTTGAATAGTGAGGACAACACAGCGCACATTGATTAAAGAACATGCATGCATTTTTTCCCTTTATGGATATGCAGTTTTTACATAACAATGATCTCATTTCCATTGCAATATTGATTATGCGTCATGCCATCTAGTTGTCACTTCCATGTTAGAGCCATTTTGTCATTTAGAAAAATGACAAGTGTGGGCTGTTTATAAGGAAACATTGCAGGGAGAGTGTGACAGCACTGTCAATAGCACCGCTATGTGTGTGAATATCCAATTTGATGCAAATTCTTCTTTATGCTGCTTAGTGTCATTTTTAATGTGCCTTATTGTTGGTCATAAAATTGGATCATGGAATAGTAATAATCCACACAGAAGCATTGCAGAAAATACAGCAAGATGTTTTACAAGTAACCATGAATCGAGCAAATGGCGAAATAAAGTGTGGTGAGACACAGAATAGAATTAGCTGGGAGATGAAAACCAGTGGTAAATCAAGGCAACAATTACTGTAACACTCTTTAGCCTTCATTTACAGTAATGATACAACTCCCATCTGCAGGGGTTTGGCACCAGTGAATAGCTGTATCTGTCTGGAGTCTGCTCCAAATTCCTATGGAGCTATTTTTCAGTTTTATTCAGGCTATAAACCAAAACATACAGAACCTTAGAATGATTACACATTTCTTTCTGCTTGATACAGACATGAGTAAATACAGAAATATATTCTATACAGTGAGCAAAACTCCCATATGTACAGTGCTATAATAGCATGTTTGAAATTATACAAATGCCGTAATTAGCAAGATTTTGCTAATTACAGCAAAAGTGCAATTAGGTCATCAAAGGAGAACAGAAAACGTTTGATCAGACAGATTCTCAGTTTGAAGTGTTTTTAAACCAACCATGGTGAGCACAGCCAGGCCCGCTGATAGTCCTGGCTGGGCCCAGCACAACACGACAAGTACATGTCTGTGCTGCCCTGTGATAGAGTACGCTGTAATAACTGACAGCTTTGAGTCCATGAGGTTAGGGTGACTCAAAACTCAAATTGTTTTAGCTCGTTCAAAAAGTGGACAGAAAAAAACTCTGCAGTCTTAAAATCAGTGCATAGGCTGCATTTAGTGCCAGCTACAGCTAAGTTCTGTACATTTGCAATGGCTGTCAGTGGTTTGGCTGAAGTGAACATGATGAATAGTCTGAATTTGCAAAATTAAGTGAGTGTCTTTCAAAGATGGTCTGTGTGATGTGTTGTGACAATGAAATCCACTTGATTTAGGCAAAATAAGTCTTATTCTGGATGCAGCTGGTCTTTAGAATGCTGTGGAGATCGTCTACCATCATTTTCTTTGGAGTTGCACTAAGAGGGGAACATATATCAATTTGGTAATGGAGGCTTACTTGATGTATGATTTATGTTCCCTGCAGCATCACTGAACTCAACACTGCGAGCTAAAGTGAATGGAAACAGAACTCGCAGCGATGTGTGGTTACAAGTAAAGATTCTGTGATAACATTTAATTGTTATATATTTTCTGTTTAAGACATTTCTTGTACAAACAAGTCAAGGTAATGAAATGAAAAGAACCAAAAAAGAGATTTGTTATTCATTCAAATGCTTCATGCCAAGGGCTTTCTGGTGCTGAAAAGACTTATTTGTGATTTCAGTTACACAGAGATTTGAGGCATGCACTTCATATGTTTCATTTTATGCGAGTCACCTGTGCTAGTGAGGATTCTGCTTGTTCATTTGCCACTGTAACTCAGGTTAATATTTGAAGGCCATGTCAGCCATATGATTTTATTTTGTTAATTAGACATGCAACAGTTCAGTAACATCCAGTCTGAGTGCTGAGAGGCTGCACACTGTGCCATATTTCACAGTGCTGGGATCACGATGACAGGACACTGACGCCTCTGACCAAGACCTGTCTGAGTCTACAAATTAAAATCACATTGATGGTTTAATTGTAAAGTGATTTTATGTATATGTGAAAAGCATGATTGTGGGAGTTGGGTGGGTGGTTGAAGAGGCTTACTGGCATCTACTGTTGTTACATGTATGGATATCACATTTATAAGCATACATGGTAAAAGGTCACCATGCTACAACGTGTGTTTTAAATGTTCACAACTGTATATTTCACTTTAACAGTGGACTGGTAGAGTAGAAGGGGTAACTCATAGTGACATGCCTACAAAAAAACTTTACAGCATTTTTTAGGTAATTAGCTGTCTCTGTTCCATGGGTGAAAGTAGGCTGATAGGGTCCAGTACTGTATACCACTAAAAGAGGTGGTGGCACACAGCTACCTGGTTACATCTACACTGAGAACCAGTCAAAATAGCACTTTCAGAAAAAAAACCCACTTCTGCTAATGTTATATTGTCTTAAACAACACTCTTTTTAATCTCATTCCTCCTTCTAAGTCATTCCAAATTGCCTCTGAACTGCCTGTGTTGTGATCTTTTATTACTGTATACCAGTTGACAGGAGCCTAAAGTTTTGCCAGTGCACTACCAAGCCGCTGCTTAGGTTTTACTGCACATCGTTTGTTGGAAGAAACAAATTTGCTAAAACTTTGATAAAATTTAACAACGTCCTCATGTTTGGACTTTCTAGAACCTTGTTCCTAAATAGGGAGCTTTTGATTTATTGTTCTTGCACGATTAGTTTTTCCACAACTAGACCACATACTTTATTGTTTGCACTGGTATCTGCACTAAAACGTATTAAAATATTTAAATCCTCTTTTTCAATGATGCATGATGCCGTGAACATGGGAACAATATGGAGTGATTAACTTTACTTTCACCCCTGCTTAGTTTAGACCCACCACTCACATCATACTCATTTCCTTATACATCAGCTGACAGCTGTTTTCAGTGAAATGCAAAATGACTGTTCCTGCCCAGAGTCATTTTTCTGACAGCGAAAGTTTGACTGACTGCCACCATATTTCTCCGCGATTGGTGGAGACCAAATTGCAGATATATACAGAATCCGTATTGGACTTAAAAATTCAATGCGTCTGAAACAGTACTTACATATGAACAACAAATGTTCTTTGTATCTGCTGAATCTGTAAACAGTCTCATTTATTTTTGTGTTTTTCATCATTAAACTGTAGCTGCTTTTACAACTTGTGGAGTAAAGAAATGTTCAGCAATGATTTATATATATTTCTATGTGGTGGTAAGTATGCAGACCAATGGCGGGGAACATGGGCAGACAAAGGTAGATGAGACACAACAAAGATTTTAAAGTAAGAACACCACAGCTGTGCGCAATGAGTATTAGTTCATGATAGGCTGAAATTAAAATCGACAACCCTTAAAAAATCAATCATCTACTTCACAAATGTATAGCATGTCACAAGAGAACCACCTCCTACTCACTGAGAGACTTAGCAGTCCATTCGCCTCCCAAAGACAACCATCAATCCACTGAATACAGCAAAGTATTTTTAAATGACCCTCATGTCTTTAAATGAAAATACCTGCACCCATATTAGACATGTCCCGCCCAGAGGAGATTAGGTGAAGCAGACTCAGCAGTCTGAAATGAACATTCTGCTGTGAACAGAAAGGGTGTGGAAGTCTACATGATGGCAGATTTAAGTCTGACAACCAAGATTTAGTTGTCATTTCATGCATAGCTGTTTTCTTATTGAGGGAGGTTTTCAATTTCAGTAAAGGGTCCTCTATTTTTAACAGTCCCAAAAACACACTCACTTTGGTCTCGCCTTATGCCACCAAAAATGAAAATGGAGCACTTTAAACACTGTCAGCTCCTCATTCATCATGCCACTTGTTAGTTTCAACTCATTGTACTATATGCTCTTTGTCTAGATTTGTACAGGGATAAGTATTTAATCATGACAATGAAACAGTTTTTATTGAGCTTTGCTTTGGCTCTCATGCTTAAGAGGTCTCGCTTTTAGCCAGCTGAAGAATACTGAGAAGCAGAAAAGAAATATTTTCTAAATATTATCTATCTGAATACACAGTGTTGCCTGAAATAACAATGCTCTGTGTTATGTCATTTTCTTTACTGTTTCTGTTCTTGCTCTCATCTTTGTTAAAGAAAACAAATCACCACTGCTGATGTTCAGCTGTCATTGCCTTGTTGAAAACCCCTGAGAGGAACAAAGGCAAACCTCAATGTCTAAACCATAAATAAATAAATGACAAGTGAAGTTATGTGAACTTTCTCCTGCTTTCAACTATGTGTCAATGAGGAGGTCCAGTTTCCCTGTGTCCACTGGAGGATAGTTTGATCTTCTGTGCGAGACCCAATGAGCCCTTTATGTAGCAAGGTGGAACGTAGTGTGGTAGTTTGAAGAAGTTACGCTGCATTACTACACACCTCTCGCAGGAAATGCTCACATCTTTAAAGCGAAAGGACCACTTGGTGTGCACACAAAGTAACAATAGCGTATGGCAGGCATAACATACAACATTTGTGGAACAGCTGTATCTGATGCAGCCATGGCTCAGTTGCTAGAACTGTCCATGAACCTGAGGGTCGGTCGTTTGATTCACAGTTACTCTTATTCCCGGCCACATGTCGAGGTGGCCAAGACACTGAACCCTAACCCTTAAGAGGGCAGCCTGTCCACAAATATTTCCCCAAAGGGATTAATAAAGTATCAATAATTGTTATTAAAGCAGATCTTTACTATCCTCATAACCATCAGTCATGTGTCTTTAAAGGAACATGTTCGTAAATTATTTGTATATATTATGTGTGTCACTATGTACTATGTTAGTTTTCATTAGCTTTACACTGAGCATATATGTAAGATATTTGTTTTGTTTTGGGACAATATATTTTCTCTTGGCAGCTAGTTTATGATTTACATGTACATTTTTATTCCTCCAAGCTGGACAGCATTACATTATGGTGTTGTCCATCTGTTTGTCCAGTCCATCCTTGTTAACACAATATATCTTGCCTTTTCAAAATTAGCACAACGTTCACTGAAAGTGTTTTTCCACTGCATGATATCGCATCGACTTCAATCACCTCCTTTGGTTTTCCGTTTTTTTGGTATCACCTCTGTTCACTACTGAGGCAATGCCAAAAGGTTAATAAACATACTGCCTTTGTTTCACTGTAAATAAAAAATGTAATAATGCTCAATTTGTAATGATGCTATAGTCACAGAAAGTGGATGTTGTTCTGCCAGATCATACATTTAGGCCGAAAACAAACACATTGTCTCAGAACATTTTACTGTTCCGTATCAACCTTTGTGATACACTAACAACATTTCATCATTATGTTAACAGAAAACATTATTGTGTTGCAATTATCTTCTCTACAAAACACACTTGTGGATGCAGTTTAGTTGCTTAGAAACATAAGACAGGGTTGCAGTGTTAAACTTCCTCAGTTGACTGAGTGGGGGGGGGCATCTATTATTATGGATATTATCTCAGCTGTATTTTGGCAATATATGTACATGTTTCGACATTGGTGCAGTCTATAGCAACATCTCATCCATGTCACATTTTTTTGCTAATGCCCTCATGTGCATTTTTGCCATCTAATCCATATCTGAGCTGCTGCAAAGCTGCAGGCATACCGAGGCTTGTGAGCTGCACTGAGGAAGAATGCCGACATTAGAGAGCGCTGGTTGTAATATTTTGTCATTTCACATTAAATGCTGTTGCTCTGGGATCACGGTTGCAGTCAAGTCAAATTAATGGCAGGCATCTCAAGAAGCAGTATGATCTTTTCACATCACACAACTGATATTTTCTGTTCACATTCAACACAATGGCTGCTGTTATTCCGGGACAGCTTTTGAATATTGAATTTCAAAGCCCAGCCGTCTCCCACTGAGGCTCGAGCTGCTAGAATTAAATCAACGGTGTTTCAGAGCTTGCGTTCCTTTCGGTGGCCTCTGATAACGCTCCTAATTTAGCATCAGTCAAAGTGTTTTATCTTTAGTGACTAATCAAGCGTCGTCTGTTTTCATTTTCAACCCCATTGTGATATTGTTAGATGCATTTCACAGAGCTGTGCTCAGACATTCATGGATGGAGTGAGGACAGACAGAGGGAGAGAGAGATAAACATGTAAACACCTACTGTTTTAAAAGCACCAGCCTAATCGTATGAGTGCCACCTACTGAGCAGTAATACTTTCCCTCTGCAGATACAGTAGGTGAGTGTTCAGTGTAGTATGGCATTGTGTAAGCACAGGATATATTTCATTGTGCACTTTCAAATACTTTCTTTGAACTCTTTTTATGTATTTTATTTACACAGTATACATGAACATGATACATCAACATACAGCTGTGGTGAGCGTCGTCTGACATGTGTGTCAGCTCTGTTAGAGGGACCTGTCTTACGCAGGTTGCATGAATATAATATGAATTTGTTTTCAGTACTTCGTTTAGTAATCATACACAAGAATGTTTCAAGAGAAAGTCATGCAACAACATCCAGTTTGTCTCAGTTTATTATGTTATTAAACCATTTTATGGTTGTATTTATGCACTCAGAACACTTTAAACAATAAACCTGCATTAGCTAATTTAGTATCAGCAGCTAGATAGTCTGTTAAGAATCCTTTCTTCCCTTTAACGGGATTTCCTCTGAAACAACATCATGAACTGATATGTGACTGGCTCACCAGAACTACTGTTCGCTGCAGCAGCAATTTAACAAGTGCCTAGTTGTTTTCAGTGCTTAATGCTTATGCTTGGGGTCATTTTATTTCAAGATTATATGATTTTTTTTTGTTAAAAAAGTACAAATACATGTTATAATGCCTCTTTTTACAACTGCTCCTCTGGGCTTGAGTCCAAAAGTGCTTGTTTGATCCCTTGCCCCCCTCCCTCTATCCCACTCGGTTTTGATTGTTCAACTTGTTTTATTCTGCTCTTGTTGATGGTTTTTGTCTTTGGGAAAAGTAAACAGGTAATAAAAAGAAAACTCTCTGTGTTGACATATCAACCTCTGCACTAACACTGGAATTAGCCGTAACTGGAGCTCTGGCAGCTAAGAGAGGGTGGGCGGGACAGCATATTTTGAGGGTGTAAGAGGCCAAATGGGACGGCCAGTTATGGATTTCCACACAGCTTGACATCAACCGGTGCAGCATTTTGAAAAAAAAACAACTCTTGAGAACACAGTGAATTGACCACACTGAGACCTGAAACCGGCCAGCATACTAATGCACGTTCATCTCAAGCTGTGGGCCTCTGACATGGGCACCAAGCTTCACAAAAGTATATGTGTAACATCTGAATACAATAAGCCTGATATGACCCTTTTGAGAGAATTAATGAAGGCAGTTAACAATTAGAAATGAACTGAGATTCCTGAGATGGATAGAATAGTTGGTTGTTAGTTCATAATTTGGATGACAGTATTTTCATATTTTCATTTTTGTCATTTCTTGAAGGTGCTAAAGAGTCATCACCAGAAACCAAACAGGAAGTAAGTCACTTTTATTTAAAATTAAATCTTGCATGAGAATACAGGGAGGTTTTCACAGCAACATTCTGGTCCAGCTCTACATTAAACGCGCCCATCAGCGTTTCTGCCTGCTCCTCTCCTGCTGTAGTCTGAGCTCTTTCCTGTTATGGAGCACTGGAACAGATGCCCCATTGTAACTTTCTCCTATTGTCAGTCTCCCTCCGTCTTTTCCTTCCTTTTGTCTCTCATTCCCACCCTCCCTCTCCGTCCTGTTCCTCCGCTCTCCTTGTAAGCCTTTAATGGTGATTAGCTGTGCTGTGCTGAATGTGTCCCTGTGTCTCCCCCTTTCCCTGGGAGAACAAGTGCTGTCACTGAACTCAGTCCTGCACTGTTAACCGAGCTATTGATTCACCTCAGATGAATGGCTGTGATACAGTATGGGAATGTGGTTTAGGGATACAAGGCGGTGTGTATGTCTGTGTGTGGGTAGGGACGCCGAGGTGGACTATGCGACAGGGCTCTGGCTCCACAACACTGTTTGTTGATTAATATGGAGATAGGTTAGGTAGGGGCTTGATTGTGGGTGTGGGTGGAGATAGATTTTTAAACTCTCTCTCTCTCTTTCTCTCTCTCTCACATATACACACACACACACACACACACACACACACACACACACACACACATCTCTTAGATCCAGATCAAGGGACCAGAACAAAGGTTTCCACTACAATGGAGGCTACAGCAGCTTGAGCCCTCTTTAATACACAAAGACTTCACTCGCTCAAATGCACTAGTTCAGCACTTTGGCTGCATTGTGTAGCCGTGCACAGTGGGCCAAATGTACAATTGTCTTTGTATCTCACTAGATTACGCTCTTCTTGTCCATTTACCTTCCCCTAGCTAAAAGTTATCCTGCTTTATAAAACGCAAAAGAACAGTAACAAGTTCTTGCTGAAAGTGATCTAAAAGCAGTTTGTTAGAGTGGTTACAATTTTTTATAAAACAACATACTTCATATCACTACGTGGATGTTTTGCTATATCTAGTTGGATATTTAGTAGTTAGAACTGGCCTCATTTGAACCACATACAATATGTTCAATTAGGGGCTATTCTGCTGCAACATGAGTACTTTAACTATTAGAGATTTAAGTGGCCTTTTGCAGATGATGCTTGTTGGTAGTAATATTTTTTTGAGTGCTTGACATTTCCTTTCACATTGTGAAAGTTGAGCCAGGCTCACCTGAACATGGTGTCTTCCCGTGCTGCAGAGATGTAAAAGTGTAATTCAGTACACTTTCAAGGATCTCTGGATGTGGTGAGAGATCCTTGAAACTCTCAGCTACTAAGGACTGTAAGACGCTGTTATGGGCCTGGTATTTAGTTAAGTCAGTTATTATCATTATTGCTATTTTAGTTCTCAATCACCTAAACTTGTAGAAAATAGCTCCAAAACCTAACCTCACAATTGTGATGTGATGTAGGACTCCTAAGCTGCAAACATGGTTTACACAAGTGCGCAAATGTGGACACTTTGAGCTACGTCAGTTCTGTTTCACAAGTTGTTGCATTGATAAGTCCACTGTATCACTATTCTGCCAGAAGAACTATAGCATTAAACAACGAGAGGAAGCTGACTCCATCTGTTAATAACCACCAGTTCGACAAAGTTCTGAACGTGTCCGTATAGTTAGTAAGTTTCTTTCAGCTGCTCCCTTTCGGGGTCGCCACGGCGAAGTATTTTACACTGGGTGTTCTTCTTGACGCAACCCTCTTCATTTATGCGGGTTTTGGACCACCACTACAGAGGGAATTGAACATGTCTGTATACATTGTTCTATAGTTATCATCATATCTTTATTCAGGAATTGAAATATATGTGAGTGTTTATAGCTATGTGCCAAAGTCTTAGGTCACCATTAGATTTTTAGCAATGCTATGATGCCCATATGTGTGGCCACATAAGTTTTTTTTAATCATACTTTAGTGTTTTTTAATACTGCGTACATATTTACCGTATTTCCTATGTGCGTTCTGATAAATGGATTATAAAATAAAGATAATTATAGTCATATTAGCTTTGTCAAAACAAGAAATCTAATGGTGGCCTTAGACTTTTGCACAGTACTCTACCTTGGTTAAAAGAAATTTAAATAGCCAGCCTTCAACTGCACCCTTAAATTTAGACATCTTGCTATTCACAATAAAATTTAGTTCTGTCTAATACAGTAAAGATTCACACATGCTACGCTATTAATGTCATCTGCATTCAATGTTTTGGTAATTATAGAACACTTAAAATTATATTAAAACTGCTCTGCTCCAAATTGAACCAAAGAAATGCTACAAGACAGTGTGTCCAATAACTTCTGACTGTTGCATGGTGTTTCCAATGACAGTAACATGTAATTTCTGCCTGTAAGACAGCAGTGAAATGGGAGTTGAGAGACTAATTTGGTTACTTGTCCTTCATGCCTAAGGATGGATGAGGCAGAGAAAAGGCAGCTTCCTCCACTGTTGGCCCAGTATCTAGGCTTATACTTAGAAAATTACCATCTTCATGCCTAATGGCGTTTAAGGACAGACAAGCCTCCTCCACTGTTGGCGATCTGTGACTGACTTGGCAGTGCAACCGCCGTTCGTCATCACTGCTCCCTTTTAGTTTAGCTTTTTTTTACAGGGAGAATGGGTGTGTGGGGGGGTACATAACCACTTGTATCTCATTTTAAATATAATTCATTATTAATTTTTATATTCTGAACTTTACGCTGACATTTCGTTCGAAACGTTGACATCTTAAGACACTGCAGGTTGAAGATTGAGGCAGATCTGTTAAATGTTCCAGGCCAGTTTAATCCACAGTGTGAATGTATCTCTATACTCATGCCTTGTGGTGTATACATGAGACTCCAGACTCCTCCAGTGCTGGCAGTCCACAGCCCACTTGGCAGCCTGACCGCAGCACATCATCCCTCTCTCAGCCTCTGTAGCTCTTTTCCAAATTATTTATTTTTTAGGTTATTTGCCTTTACATTTGTGTTTATATCTTAGTTTTTACACTTTGCCTTGAGGGCTCTGTTAATTTTATGTGGATGTTTTTCTCACGATATCTTTACGTTTGGCCAAATGTGAGTATAAACAGATTAAATTAAATGATTTATCAATTATGCAAAAAGGCAAAAAAAAAAAAGATGATCTACATAATTTACCCCCTAGCTCATTTCTGTGCTGCTACTTTATATTCCACTCAGACGGAAATGGTACTTTGCACCCTTCAGTCGTCAGTACCTTAGCTTATAGGGCCATAGGTATCTTTGCAAGGCGACCTTTGCAAAACACAGCCAGAGCCTTCATTAATGGAATACACTGATATTCATATATGTAACAGTGCAATATGTTATCACCAAATCTATGCCATCACCTGGCTTTGACAGTGCAGCAGAAAAAAAGTTAAATGGCATGTTGACATTGTTGCATTTGTCACTGAAACCTTGCACTGTCCCTGTGCACACAGTAGCTTATTATCTTCCAGCTTTCAACAAGAAATTGGTTCAAATGAGGAATGCTGGCGGGAAAATCTCAGAAACTGAAGCTGGAGGACACATGATGAAACCTTTTTTCCCCGCAATAATGTGACAAGTACTAAAAGAAAATGACCAGCTGAAATTCAAAATGTCAAAATGTCCCTTCAAATATATCTTACTCAGGATGATAAGGAGGCTGCCGGATGATGAAAAATCCTAATCATGCACAGTGTTGAGACATCCAGGACTCTCACCTGTTTCTCATTGTTCATATTCAATAGCGTCTTCTGCACCAAATCGCAACACCAAGCTTAGCAGGAAACATTATGCCTGATTTCATGTAAAGTCTCATTAAAGTCGTTATCCAGCTTCTCTGCTTCTTACAATCCATTCGCCAGATGTTAATAATGCATTATTGTCACCTCTCCTCAACCCTTTCAACTTTCTTTCTGCCAAAACATGGCGGGAGCCAGGCATCGAGTGGCTGTCCTTTGCTGGGAGCTTATTGATGAGTTGCTAATGAAAGGCCTATTAAAGGCAAAAGTATTGATCCACGCGGGGCCTGATGACAGTATCATTGCAACAGGAACACAATTGAAAAAGACATACGCTGCCAAGCATCTGAAGAGCGGGGATGGAATAATCATCTCATATACTGCTCCACCTTTGGTTTTTTATATTTATCTCTTACATTTCTCTCTACCTCTCTACCATTACATATAAACTGAGTACAAGTGGATCAATATCAAACAATACTCCCTAACACCGCCCATGAGCTGCCACTTATTCACAGTTTATGATGATTTATGCCAGCATGATTCCTGCCTTTCCTTTGAGCTGTCATGGCCTTGCTCGCTAGCTGTCACCAAACAAAGCAAATTGCCTGTATCAGAAAAGCTGTTCTTTTTGATTTTTAACCTAGTTTGGTTAATGGTACAGTAGCTAACAAATGTATTTTGGAGCCATACCTTAGATATTACTGTCCAGTATGAATGGAAGCGATGCTGACTGATTTTGCAGAAACAGTGAAGCTACAACATCTTTCTTCTCTATCATTTCTCTGCCTTCACTAAGAAGCAACCTCACTGCATATTCAATGCACAGGTTGGGTAAATTGCGAAATCTTGTTGCAAATTACACTTCATCAGCACAGAACCGTTATCCCATGTATATTTTTTTTCCAGATATATTCAGGTAAATTTAATTTTGATAACCCAGTAATGTCTTAATACACCACATCTCATACAGCTGTGTGAGCAGCACCTGTATTAAATTTAATGTGTTATCAAGCATGAAACAGCAGCTTATTTTCTCCCGTTCCTGTCCATTTGAAAAGGTTATTGTGAAATGGCTCAAAAATGCCACCTAGAACGTAAAAATAAGATTCCTCTTCAACCTTCCAGCCATCCTAACCACTTCCTTCTAACATCATTTGATTAATAAATTCAGTGCTTCATGCTTTCAAAAAACTACATCTGAACATAATCTATCAGTTCTTTATAGAACACAGTATATATACATAAACAACCCCAACTGATTTTACTTGTGTAAAATCTACATAAAGACAAATAACATACGTAAAAAATGACTAAAATATAGGTTTGTAAATCATTGTTTGATTTTTAAACCTCTTGTATGTTTTGTATATGCAGTAAATGTTTAAACTGAGAAAATGTTTGTAGGTTTGTAGATTTTACACAACATCCTAACTTTGACTTCCATCTATAAATTTCTCATCCTGTAACTGTAATTATTTGTAGTATTATTATTTTAAGTCACACTGCGACATCATCTGACATATTAATTTGATCTGGTGTTACAAGTCTTAACCAATGCCACATAATTTTTCAGTATAAATAAGTAATCTAACCTTATAGAGACAGTGTTTCTCTGGGCGGTATTTTACATGGTTGTAATTTAGCTTTACCAGAATGTAATTTTTAGAAGACGGGGTTGGCTATGATATTATTTAAAATAAATAGTTATCTTTAAAATTATTTATTCTCGCTGCGAGATAACAAAGCTGCCAGTTAAGTCCTCAGATATTTTAGTAGAATTAAATGTAATTAAAATATCTCTCAAATTATATTTGCTCTGTAATGTGAAGTGTCTGTGATATTACTGCAAAACAGCTGCACCAGTGTGTTAACTTTGATTTGCTCTAAATGAGGCATGTTCAATCCCAGCATATTGTCCTTCAAAGCTCAACTAGTAATGAATTGTGTTGATACGCAGGGGTCCTGTGTTTGCAACCCAACTTTAGCAAGCAGCTAATCTGATTTTTTTTTTCATTTGTTCATTCCTGTGAGGCTTCACTGACACTTATAATGATAATAATAAAATAGTTTTTAAAAAGTGCATTTGTATGTAACTTTTTCTGTCAAATCTTTATCTGAGAGGCCCACTGGAATCTTCACATGGCTCTCTATATATAAGGTTTGGACACCCCTGCTCTTTACATCATTTGGTTTATTATGTAAAAATGGTCTCTATGGTATCTATGGTCATAGAGGGAGAATTGTTTTACCTTTATTATTATTGCCTGGATCAACTTGATTTTTCTTTTTGTTGTTGTTTTAAATTTCAGTTTTGTGAATGCATTGCCACAAATCATTGAAAGGTTTAAATTCCCCAAAACAGGGCCCCCAAAAAGCTAAAAAACGGTCCTGAGCACTACAACCAGTTTGTCTCAGGTTTTGCCCATATCCTGTGTCCCAGTGTAAGGGAGGAGTGCACTGTATGACTCACCACTTACACCTATAAAATGAATGCTGTTTTAGAGGCGGATTGCTATGATGTCATTGATTAGTTATTTGAGTTATATCAAAAAATCCACAGGGTCAACAGCAACACAACAAAAGTACCTTTAAGGAAATACTCTAACACTCTCTGTCATATCTTTTCAGTGAGAAACTAGTAGACTAAGGGGAGCTTAAACACTGTATGGTTATATACTGTAATAAAATATGATGTAGTGCTTTATCTGCACGAGTCCCTGCCAAATGAAAACCTAGTGGGTCCAATGAAGCCAGTTTTAAATAAATGTACAGCAAAGGACCATAAACTGAATAATGTCTTGCATTGTGGCAACTGCAGGTAGCACTTTGCTGTGATTGTTGATATTAATTTGATGATGTATTCTTATATTTTTATATATAAAATATATATTCTTATTTTAATTGTCTTGAGATGTCGTGATGCCTAATTACAGCCTTGTATTATTAAAATACTACTCATATATCACTCTTACCACTAATCCATTGTAACACATTTTACTTTAACTCCCCTATTTAGCATTTCTAGACACTCTTTAAACATTTCCACACTATAATATAGTTGTATGCAGATACTATGTATATGTATTGACAGTTTTGAGTGTTGATTAATGGTCAGTATTACAGCTATACATTCTCCTAAGAAGGTCTTTTTAAAACATCACAACTATTTAACTCTACTTTCATTCATTATCTGTTTACACAGCAGACTCCTGATGGCTGCTAGAAGCTGTATTGTAGTTGTTAACAAATATACTGTTTATTCCCAAATAAAGTTATTCAACCATAACTTTCCCTGAATTAGGGAGACATGATTCAGTTCAGTGCCACACTTAAACTAATGTTTTAGTGCTTTTTTACCGTAATGCACAATTCTAGTTCAAGACCTTTGCTTTACTTTGCTTGGCAGACCTATGTATCACTATATGCATTCAGGGTTCGGGGCCAGAGGTGGGCAATCCTAGGTGCGTAATTATGCAAGGGATGGGGTTGTTTCCAATTACAATGTGTTACTCTTTAAATGTTTATGTGGATTTGTAACAACCATATGACTACAGACAAAAAAGGGAATAGTAGTAATAACCCTACAAATACAGAACTTACAGAATATGCTGAATGTGACACAGTCACAGCTGAGAGCGCAATGACATTTTAATTCATCACCAAAATGAATAAACAAAACAGTGGCAACACTCATTGATTAGCTGTTAGACTTCAGTTGTGTGTGTATGTGTGTTGTTGCTGTGTGTAAAGCCTATTTTAACCATTGGGACTGTGTGAACATTTCAGCATGGAATAAGAGCCCCGTGCAAATCACTAAACACAAACTCCCTCTGACACACACACCCACACATGCAGGCGACACTCTACCAAACAGGTTAGATGTGTGCAGGTAAGAGAGGAGGAAGGGCTTTGTTAATGTCAGTGCACGGAGGAGAGAGACGAGAGAGAGGTTAGTACACAGGCAGAGAGTTGAACCAGTCAGGGCAGACTAACAGGTGTAAAAGGTGAGCTCTGAGGGCAGCCAGCCACTGTCTGTACTCTCCAACAGTCTGAACAGAGAAAGTGCAGGCAACCAGTCACACGAGCAACTAAGCAGCGTATTTTGTAGCCAGGCCGGGTGTCAGGTAAACAGGCAGGGAGTTCTCTGTGTCTACACTTGTGTTGTAGTTGGAGGATACACTGGCAGCATAGAAAAGAAGCTTTTGCGGCGGCTTGTGTCCTCTGCCGCCCTATCTTTGAGACACACCCACGTACACTTACAGGCCGGGACAACAGGTGTTCAACCAACTCATCACAAGGTAAATACATAGATAAAGATATTGTGTTCTGTCTCAATCTATCTGATTCATAGATTCAGTTTGCTTACATCTTGAAGACATGGCTGCTTTTTCTTTGTTTCTTCCATCACTTGCTGTGTTGATATGCTGGTGGTCACACACTGGGTTAAGAGTCATTCGGGTTAATTAGTTTGCTGGCTATGAACAAACAACTTAACAATATTTTCCTCCTTCTTAATAAGCTGTAGTAGCTGAATCCAACTACATTGGGGGCGTTGATGTTGCGCGCCACATGTTGTGTCATGTTTGACAACAACATGTACCCATGATGCAGTGAAAGTTTGAGGGTAGAAAGCAAAAGTGAAAGTCTGCACAAACACAGTTTCTCACAGTTAGCAGCTTGTCTGAGCTCTGTTTCCTTCGGCTCCTGAGTAAGTAAAGTAAAGAGATCTGATAATGTGTGCAGGAGAACCAGTTACCATGCAACACAACACACCATGCCAGTGCTGTCACTGTTTCTGTGTTCGTGTTTGTGTGTGTGTATTTGCACGCCATCCTCTACAGCAGGGCTATTCAAGTAGCGGACTGCGGTTCAAATGCGGCCCAGAAACAACAACAGTTGGCAAATTTTCACAGAAAATCCCAAGTTCCTACAGTAGCGCTGAGAGTGAATGCAGCACTCTCCTAGCAACAGTCAACCTACAACACAGCGTGTTGTTGTGTTACGGGCAGCGGCCATCTTTATCATCTCACAAGTGTAAACCAGAGGACGGAAACCATTGGCTTAACCTGGACCGACAACTGTTATTTTACCAAACCTGTTTTCAATTTCTCGTGAGTGTGTTGCTGTATTTAAAGATTATAATGTGCGGAGAAAACACTTTGACAAACATCAGAGTTTCTGCACAGACTTTCCTCATATTAAAAAGTACTCATTTTAGTGCTGATTATGATTAAGATTATGTTTTCTGCTAACATATGGATCATATGTTCACAGTTAACATAATGACAATTTGCAAATACTGAACACATTAATGAAATGTACACAGAAAAAATATTTTTGTCGCCAATATATCTGATCTACAACATCCGGTTTTCTGTCGGCGAAAATATCCAGCGTTACATTTCAGCATCAGATATGTGAGTGTAGTGATAGTAAAGTGTTTTACTGGGGGCTGGTTAAAGAATAACAAATGGGACTTCACACAGCTGCTTCACAAACACAACATCTCCATTAAAAATGAAACCAGATCACAGTCTTTTTTAACTGAGGTTAAGATTAGAAAGTTGGATTCAATTTAGGTCTCCAGCATGTCAGTCCTGCACAGTAAATACCCTCCATCCACCCCATCCACCTCTTTCCAAATCGTTTCGCGTTCATAACAGCATCACGTCATTCATTTACAAAAACAGGTTTCAGTACAACATAATTACGTTCTCTACAAAAATGTAATCGGGATTGCAGTTTAGTTGTATACGAACGTAATTTTTAGGGGACAGGTTTGGCTTGTGAATCAAACTTTTCACACATGAACCTGATAAAAAATCAGCTCTCGATGTTCTTCATCAGTGTTCAGACATCATGTGATCCAAACGTCAGTGCTCGTGTTCGGAACCAAACGTCCCCCACTAAAATCTGTTCACTGTAACTGTTGCTCATATCATCAGTGAACAGTTGGTAGTAGTAATATTTTAGTAGAAATATTTATCTGTGTTGTTTTTAATTTTTTATGGGTTTGCACATATGTAGATAAACACAGTTCTTTTTAAAATATCTATTTATTTATAAAGCCAGAGATATTGTCGTTGATACTGTTCACTATTATGTTGTTTTGTATGTATTTTGCATGCATCATGGGGTAAAGTACACACACACACACACACACACACACACACACAGGGGTTGGTATTTAACAGGTGTTGTGGCTGCAGGCGTCAGGTAGCATGGTCTCTCTGTGTCTAAGGTATTTGTACCATTTTAAATCACTTCATGTTTCCATTTCTCCGGTTTGCAGAGGGACATATTGGACATTCTATTGTGCACTTTACCTCGCAGATTGAGCAGAAATGAAGGCTGTCAAAGGAAACACACTAATAAGACGCTCTGTGGTGACAGCATCTATATTCGTTACTTAAAGTGACCATCAAACAAGCGTAAACATGCAGATAAACAGTATGGGCTACTCCGCCCGCAGTCTGCCAACCACACTGTGAGCTAGTGTGGTTTGTGGATAGTGAGTTTGTTGGATAATCGATATGAATTAGTTAGATCTGAATAGGCAGCTGCCATCATTCCCATTATGTCAAGGAGTAACGCGCCCAATGTTTCAAACAGAGACGCCGAAGTGCGTCTTTAGCATCACTATTAAGACGCAAAGTGGGAAATGTCATTATGTGATGCAGTGGGATAGGAACATGTTGCAATGTTGATAAGTGAATTAACAAAAAGAAAATTATTTTAACAGTAAACTCTTTAAAGATAAAACTTGCACAATCAATTTGCTGTTAATTGTAATTAACTATGAACATTAATGCAATTTAATCAAGTGACAGCCCTAGTAAAATATGACTCTGCATTGCCATCAGTATATTACTAAGTAATAAGTTATTATATGAAGATGAAATAATAATTTATATAATACAAGTAGATAAGATAATTAATATGATGATATTCCAGT
Source organism: Ctenopoma multispine (assembly GCA_034779795.1). Taxonomy (NCBI): domain Eukaryota; kingdom Metazoa; phylum Chordata; class Actinopteri; order Anabantiformes; family Anabantidae; genus Ctenopoma; species Ctenopoma multispine. The sequence goes on from JAUYWH010000020.1 coordinate 2,233,235, forward strand.
ACACTGTAAAAGACTTGTTCTGAAGACGTTCTGAATGATTAATACTTCTACATGTGAAACATGAGTACACAGTAGTCATGATAGCATTGTAAAAAGTGTGATCCATTGATTTAGTATCACATGTACATGAAGCTGAAGGGACCATCTAGAAGAGATGTGGGGGAAAAAAAGACTGCAGAGGCTGTAAAATGCAGACTTGTAATCCCAAGTGAAGGTAAAGCTACAAGACATTACAGACATTACATACCCATGATTAGTATCTGGATGTGTAAAACTGGTTGAATTCATCTTTCAAGTCATACTTGCAAGGTGTCCAATCATCCTTTATTTGTGCACACAAAACCATGGAAACAATGGCACACACAGATCAAAACTGAAACAGGAAGAGGATCAATGTTTACAACAGACTGTTTCATCATTTTACTGTTGGCCTTTGTTTTCTCCTCCAAATACAATCGACTAAACAGGGGCTTGATTTTCTGCAATTATCTTGGTACAATAGTGTCATTAAATGATGAAAATAAAACCCGGTGTGAAATTATCTGTTGCTTTTGTTTAAAGGTCAGCTCAGGAATGTAATGTTGCATTACAACACGCGACGCTTAAAGAAACAAATTTAAAACAACAGTGATGCAGCAGAAGAAAAAAGTCAAGTTCTTTTCATTTGCCATTCTGTTTTTACACCACACAGATGATAAAAAAATAATACAAAGAAGGAAATGATCTTAGGTTGAGAAGAAAATATTACAGATAAATAGAAAAGCAATTTTGACACAGTGTGTGTGAGGCTGCGTGACCTACAATAAAGCAGCACCTGCTCTTTTAGCATTTGAACACTTTGTGGACTGTTGTAAACCTAAAACTGCCAATGGGTAACATTTTTACCCATGTACCAACTTCTGCTTTAACAATGTTAAGAATTTATAAAGTCTTCAAAAATCACGGAATATAAAAGTTTTGGCTTTGTTGTGTCATAATTTAAGATAATAAAGTAGGGAATAAATTGATTTGTAAGACAGTCAGTGTCTGTCAGTGTTCCTCAGCCACATGATGCTGAAAATGGAAATTAGAAGGAAATAAATTTTGGATTTGGCACAACATTTAAAAATCAAAAAAGGCAGACCTGCAGGCAGACTAGTCCTAACAAAAGCCCAGTCACGAAAAATGAATGGTAGCTAACTGTCTGAATCAAAAATAAAGTACAGTCGAACCTTGGATTGTGAGCATAATTTGTTTCGTAAACATGCTCGTAATACACTTTGCAAATTTGCTAATTTCCCCATAAGAAATAATGGAAACTCTGATGATTCGCTTCACAACCCAAAAATATTTGTATAAAAATGATTGATATATAATATAAAGTAAAACCAGTCAAACCAACATCTACTTTCTGAACTAAAATTACCCAGACAATGCACTTTCACTAATTCTTTCATTATTGATACCTGTTTCTGCACATTTGCTGTGGCTATTGTACAAATGTAAATATGCAGACGTCCCCCACTCAGCAAACGAGGACAGCGAACAATATCATTTACTGTTCTGACCATCCTGGCTAATCATGAATAATTAATAAAGATACTGCAACACCTGCAGAAACGCACACAGAAGTTCTGACAATGGAGATGTTTTATATGGATCCTTTCACTGAGCGACGTCTACAAACTCAGGAAATAATTCTACCCACTGCTGGAAGCTACAAACTAAACTTTAGTGACTTATTAATGTTAATTAATGTTCTGAAACAACTCAGATTACATTGGAATGAAGAGACAATATTGGTGAGCGTCATTCATCTAATACGCTGCAGAGAGAAGTTGTGATGAAGTGAGGCTCTGCGTATGCATATTACTCGTATTGCAAGAAGCTCGTTCATCAAGTTAAAATTTATTAATATTTCTTGCTCATCTTGCAAAACGCTCGCAGACCAAGTTACTCGCAATCCAAGGTTCCACTGTAATAAGTTCATTGAAAGTTTGAACATCCCCCTGCATTTGAACAAGCTCTGTGTGATTATTTACCTGATGCACAGAATTTGAGCCGGAGGAGCAGCTACTGCTCAGCAGCATTCTGTTATTATTGTGGAAAGTGAATTTGTGGTCAGAGCAGAGATCTTTGACCCTCTGTAGCCTGACAGACAACTGGAGGGTGTGTTTAGTTTAACAAGTATATGTGGGGTAAGCTGGGCTCGGTTAGAAATCCACTGTGGAAGAAGACCTTTTATTTTACTTTTGCTCTTCAAGCTCAGTGTCTGCCAGCATCCTCAGTCTGTGACATAGCGTTTGTGCAGGAGTAATGATAAAACCGCAACAGCCAGGAAATAAAAGACTAAAACATTGACGTCTAAAAAAATAAGATTGCAGATGTAGGTGTAGGTCAAAGGAAATAATATGCTTCATGGTCAGGTAAGCATTACAACTGCTGATACTGGAACAATCCAGATCCTTAACTTAAGCAAAGAAAGCTATAATAAAGATCTTGAACCTTGACTGATTTCATACATACTAATGTGAAGTACTATTCAGCTTGTGACTACAATTATGTTGTATTTTTCTTTCTATAGGAGCTTCTCAAGTCTTTAAAATAACCCTAATGATACATCATTAGGCAAGTCTAGTCTTATAAAGAGATGCACTATGGGTAATGAAAGAATTTCCCCTACTGGGGACACAGCGTCCTTTACACACTCAGTTCAGGTGGAAGATCTCAGGCTACAGCTACATCAAGCATCTCAGACCAGAAAGCATCATTACGCACAGGAGTAGATTCACCAGCAGCTTCTTTCCAGCAAGCATCAGTCTGGTTGCTAAGGACGTTCAGGCTGCACTGAAATACCCTCACTGAGCAAGTTGCAATGGTCTGGACTCTGAGTCTCATCCTCCACCTCCCTCTTCTGCAGAATGAGCACACACATACAATCTACACCACACCTCAATGTTTTATGTACATGTTCTTCCTGGTTTACACATTTGAACATGTTGCATACCTAAAAAGCAGCAAGCACATGGTGCAACAACTTATTGCAACAACAAGGATATTAGGATATTTAACTGTAGTTTTAATCCTTGTCTTCATACCAGACAAGTTAGGAACTATACTTCTTTTGACATTTTGCCAGAATATCTGCATCTCTGTCTTTAAAGGAGTGTCCACTGTCCTGCGTCAGGATGCGTCAGAAGCACAGAGACACTCTTTGTGAGACTGCAGTGTGCACATTCTGAGTGTTTGAATGAGGTACAAAGGACAGCACACTAGCACACTAGGACAGCATGTGGAAAAGTTCCCAAAACAATTTACTGTCACACTCTGACCGATCCTGTATCTGTGTCTGGGACAATTAATAATTATGAATAATTAATAGTAATAATAATAAGTAATTAAGTGAACCCTGTGGATACCTGTAGAAATGTGCATGTAAGTTTTTAATGTGGAAAGGTTCATATGAAATCTTTTTCGCGATGTCTAACAAGGAAAATGCACTAAAGTCATATAAATAGATGGTTTTGTCTGCTTTATCTCAGCTGTACAGTAGAAACATGATTTGAAAAAAATGTGCCGCTCCCAGGTGTTATGCACATTGTGCTGCGCCGGGGCAAGTGTGTGTGTGTGTGTGTGTGTGTGCGTGCGTGTCTTTGTGTGTATGCATCGCGTCAGAACTCCGCCTTGTGCGACACACAGATCAGAGAACAAACACTGTATTTATATTATATGTAAGGTCTTAAACCCTACACTGTAAAGTGCCTTGAGAAGTACATGAAGTCCAGCACCTGGGACCTTAGGTGCTGCAGAACCAGTCTCTCAAATGTCGCAAGGAGCGGATGGATGGAAGGTATACAAAGTGCACAGCATACCACAGATCTGACTTTGACTTAAGCGTCTTGTGGGTGGTTGGATTTAGGCAACAAATACACTTTGGTTTAGATCAGGGTTCTCAAGGACCATTGACCTGCTTGCTTTCCAACTACCCCTTCCCTACCCACTCCTGATTACCAGAATCAGGTATCTTCAGTAAGTCTGGAAGATATGACATGATCATTACAGATGGTGTCATCCAGCGTCTGATTAAGAGAACTTATTTATATGTATGGGTAACAGCATGTAAGGTATGGACAGCGACACCCTGACCCCCGGGACCCCCACAAAGAATTTCCCCAAGGGAATCAATAAAGTACTAATTGTTATAAAAAAAGACATACAATGGTGTAAAAAAGTGTTTCCTTCCTGATATTTAACTTTTTTTGCATATTTGATATTTAAAATCTTTCAAAAAGTTAAACTTTTGTTTTGTCAGCTCTCTGAATATCTTTCCAAAAGTCTTGTGGATCATCAAGATGTTTTTTGGCAAAAGTGAGATGAGCCAGTGGTTTTTGGCTTAAAACACTGCCATGGACGCCATTTTTACCCAGTCTCTATCTTATCATTGAGTAATGAACACTGACCTCAGCTGAGGCCTGTAGATGTTCTTCTGGGTTCTTTTGTAACCAATTGGATAAGTCGTTGTTGTGCTCTTGGGGTATATTTTGTAGGCCGGCCACTTCTGGGAAGATTCACCACTCTTTCAAGTTTTCTCTATTTGTGGATAATGGCTCTCAACATGTCTCGTAGTAATCAGGCCTGGGTATGGCTACAGAAATTTTACTAAGCTCAGTTACTTCATGTTTTAAATAGGGGGGGAAATTACTTTGTCACATAGGGCTATGTAGGTTTGGATAGGTTTTTTTCCTTAATAAATAAAAAAATGGGGCTATCTAAGTCTAATATTTAAATGTGTTTGATCTGATCATTTACGTGTGACAAATACACAAAAAAGTAAAAAATGATGAAGGGGGCAAATACCTTTTCACACCAAGGTACAGTAAGTTTTCTGTGAATATTTTACTGATATGTTTAATATCAGTAATATTTGCAAAAGCCAACAACCTTTTATCATCATGTTAATAGAAAACAATTTGACTGTAGGGATACTGCACATTAAGCAAAGCCATGGTAAATCTACAGAACTGTTGAGAGCGGCTGGCGTTTAATTGCATAGTAATATAATTTTTAGGAGACAGGATTTTTTTTCTGGACATGAGGTACACCAAATTAACTGTCAAATTAAAAAAATCCCCTTTTACTGGGTACTATTGTAATTACTGATAAATACCAAAGCATTACTCATGCTGAAGACATTTAAGAACTAAAGTAAAAAAAAAAATTTTGTGATATAATCTGTCCCCAGAGATCTTCTCAAATGCATCTTAGCATGAGACAGCATCAGTTCCTGTTCCAGTGAACTTATGACAAAAAAACTAAATTGTTGACTTATTATTATTCACTAATTCATAAAATGCATTATATTCTGTGGTATTAAGGCATGTGCACTTGTTTTATGCACGTTGCATAGACGTTAATTCAAATGCCTGACCTCGCTGACCCCTTCTTCCATTGTTGTTCAGGTTAACATTATTTGTAATTCAAACAGACCTGTTGAGAGTCCTGTTGAGATTTTTAGATATATATTGTTTTGTAGTCTTATCTCATTTTCCACAGATATTTTTGTCATCCTGTTTTTTTATTTAATCAATGCATATTTTTTCCTATATGCCTTTCAACAAAGTAGTTTAGAAATGCTTGATTTATACAAATCGTACACATATATATATTTTTTTGGTGTCCTGGCAACACGTTGCATGGGTTTGTCTTTGATTTCTCCCTGGCTCGATTTTTCTCTCCCAGCATTTTTTCCCTCTTAATACCATCTGACATTCCTTACCTGTAAGCAGACACAGTATCACCTGTCGTCTGCCCGCTTTTTCTTCTGCAACACAATCTGATGTGTCTCTCAAACAACAAAAGGCAACAGAGGAAAAGAACAGGAGGGCAGCAGGAGAAAAAGAGGGGAGGTGAGGATGGAGAGGACGGCAGGCTGTTTTGCAGAACAGTATCACAGACAGTCCAGCACTTTCTTTGTTATCTCTTCTCCATGTGGGGAAAAAGCATCCTACCTTCTTTATTATCATCAAGCAATGATAAGGACGGCTCTGACTACTCATCTCAGCACAAAGGCAAGCTGATACCTCAAGGCCAAGCATGAATGTGTGTATGTGTATGTCTGAGGCCATGTCTTGAAGCCCAAGAAAACACCAGGAGATATCTTTCTCTTCCATTCTGGCAAAAGATAATAGTGTTAGTGTGAATTTTGCTAAGGTTTTGTAATGTGGCCTATAGCTCACCTAAGTACAATGGAGCTCAATGGCATTTGGATGGTGGCATTGGGAGGAGTAGTAAATAACTGAGTGCTAAAGTCTACAGAAACAGTTCTTTCCAAATATAATGGCATGGTTTCTCAGGATAAATCACAGACGCTGTTGTTCAGTTTCATCCTCCTGAGTGAAGAGAAACCATGTGTAGGTGTGCTTCAAAAGAAAGTATTTCTCTTTGAAAAGCTTCATAAGAAGGTTTGTATATCAGGCGTTCCATTAACTGGGTTTTTCATAAAGCGGTTATAAAATGTAACATAATGACAGACAACAAATAAATGGACAAATGAACAAACACGTGGCATTAAAAACGCTTGGCCATGTTCAAATGTGTCTACTTCATTAGGTCTTATATTTAGTTTTTTATTTGTAGAATAATAATATTTGGAGTATTTAAAGTAACTATTTGGAAAGAAAACCCATCATGATTGAAAGTGGAAATAAAGCTAAACAATCTTCCGCCATATCACGTATAATCATGTTTTTACACTGCCGGTATTATTGCACCATCTTGCCTCCATGCCCTTGTACCATACCTGCATGTGTATGCGCCTTGTTGAGTAACTAGTCTAAAATAACTCCCCATTATGCCTTGACAAGAGGCTTAGAGGGCTGGGGAAAAGGGGGGTGTTATGTTATTGCTAAGACCAGACAAAAAAAAAGGTACAATATACAGCGTGTTGATAATTACCATCACATATACATTGTTGTTGTTTCAGACACATAACTGCAAAAACTAGGGCCTGAAACATTGTTTAAAGAAGTACATGGATGCAAATAATTTGTGTCACAAATATTAATTCACCACAAGTGCAAGCTAAAGTCTGAGCATTGCCACTAGGGGCACTATAGCTTGATAAAACAGTTAACTGACTACAGACAATTGACAATTAAATTAAGTTTAGCTGAATGTGTCCATATACTGTACATTGTCATTTCTTCATTCAATTCAATTCAATCCAATTTCAATTCAGCTTTATTTATACAGCGCCAATTCACAACACAAGTCATCTCCGGGCACTTTACAGTGTAAGGTTTATGATCTTACACATATATAAATATATACAGAGTAATGTAGAAACCCCAACAGTTCCACTTGTGCAAGCACTTAGGCAACAGCGGAGAGGAAAAACTCCCTTTAATGGAAGAAACCTCCAGCAGAACCAGGCTCATTGTGGGCGGCCATCTGCCCCGACCGGTTGGGGTTAATGGACAGAGGAGAGAGAAAAGAACAACAGGTAACAGAGATCAATACAACAACAAGGAGCAGCAGACGAGGCACTGGG
>JAUYWH010000020.1:2248463-2264998 GCA_034779795.1 Ctenopoma multispine
AAACTGTATTTTAGGGGGGGCATTTTCTGGCATTCTGTCATTAAATGCACTCCTAGAGAAATAAATAATTAGTAGCATCAGTGTCACTTAATGTAACACTGATGTTTTTCTGTTTTGTGGGTTTGGTCGTGTTTAAAGCGATTTAATATGAGGGGGACTTAAGCCTTGGTTCAAGACAACTGTCCTGGATGTTAATTCAACACTGGTGTTTTTGTTTCTTCATATGTTTGTGCATTTGGTTGTGTTTATAGCAATTTTAATGTTTTTTAAGCATTTTAAACATTTTTAAAGCACTTTTATGCGATTTTCCAGCATTTTGCTGGAAAATCAATTTTTTGGATTAATGGTGCATTTTTCGGCAGGCTGCCTTATCAGGTAATAGTATCGGTATCGGCGATACTGATCCTGTATTTACTTGGTATCGGATTGATAACAAAATTTGTGGTATCGCACACCACTAGTATATAATACAGTACATTTAAGGGGAATTCAATTTTAAAAAAACAGTAGATTGAAGTAGATTGAAATTCATTACATGAATTGGTGAAGTCTGTAGAATCTAAACCACTTGCCCCTCTTGCAAGGGGGCAAGCGGTTCAGATAATGGATGAATGGAATTGGTGAAGCCACATGTCCATAGAGAAGCAGTTTTGTCATAAAACTAGAGTTAGTTTCTATAAAACAAGACTTTCATTGAATGACTTTACCATCACTGCTGGTCAGTGAAGTGTGAATCAATGTAGTTTAGTATATCTGTGAGCTATATGCACAGGAACTTGATAGGAAATGCTCTGACAAACTGGAAATTGAGTCTGGGAGGTTCATACAGGGATTGTCATAGTGATAGACACACAGACCTATACACACACAGAAACTGCACCTGCCTGTGCTACATGCTGGAGAAACAAAAAACAGGTTCGCAGATGATAAGTGGTGTTCTGCTGAATACCAGAACTGCACTGTGAGGTTGACTGACACACCCACATACACACACACACATACAGAGACACACCCAAACCCACACAACCATTCACTACTTCTGTGTATGAAAATGTGAGAAAATGTAAAAAAAAAAAAATGACATGTCAGAAGTGAATGGATAAATAATGGAGTCTGACAGGCGGAAAATTGAGATTTCGCTTAAAACTGAGAAGTGGTGCTTTAAAACCAGGCAATCTCACCTCGCTGGTGTTGAAAAGACCTGCCACAAACAGGAAGTGGGTGTTAGACAGGCTGTCACAAAACTCAGCTGAGCTGCACTTTGTGTACAATGAGCAGGGGCCTAAAGGTGCATCTCCTTTCCACATTACTTAGGGTTTGTCCTCTTTATGAGGCTACTCCTCTCTCAATAATCCACAATCTACCCAGCGGGATGCAGAGATTTTTTTTTCCTTAGCCATGTGTTGCCTTTCAGCTCCATCAAAGTCCCTGCCTTCTGCTCATATGCCACATACTATTACAGTTCCTCAGAAATAATGTCAAATGTGCACCTCCCCGGGGATTTTCTTGCTGTTTTTACTTAACCTGACAAATAGCTTAAGTCAGACGTTGTACTAAAGTGGTGAACACCAATCAAATGTGTACAAAGTAGAAAACTTCCAGAATTTTGGTCTTTGCTTTGCCATTAACCAAGAAAATGCCAAAAATTGTCAAAACTTGAACAACAGTGACATTTAGTTTGTGTTTGTGACTGTGAGGAAGAGGTTGGGCACGAAGGCGAGTGACTCGAGTTCAGATACTGATGTCATGTGTTTATTTATTTTAATTATTTATCATTAGCAAAACATTCAGTGAGCGACTTCTCATTTTCCATGAAAAACCTGTTGGTTAAAATGCTGTTCATAGCCAGTGTCTGTATGTAGCCAACGATTGTTTGTGTGCTTCATACCGCTGAGTGATTTGGAGTGACCTTCACCACAATGCATTCAGTTGTGTCAGTTTTAGATGTTGCCGTATTCTATCATTCAGATATCAATAATCTATGGTTATTAGCTTGATTGATATATATATATATATATATATATACCAGGACCTCTTGTATTTGGATCAAGAGTCTCTTAAAAAATAAAATGTGTCAGAATGAGTAAAACATAGCTGTGTGACATACAGATGTGTCAGATACATGTTCACCACTGTTAAATAAGTATGAGATCTTATTCAGATTGACAGAACCTGAATCTTGAAGGATTCTGATTGGAAATAGATTTGGACATCCCCAACTGTAAGTCAAATGATGTCACATTTAGCTCCATGTTGTTTATGTTGATCTCATCTTGCTGATTACAATAATTACCATGCAACCACGTCTTTGAGAAGTAGTTCTAATTAGAACCACTTAAATTATATTGTAATACACTGTAATTAGAATTAAGTTAATTTCTACTGTGTCGTAATAAAGCCCTAAGATGTTTTATTAATTACAAGTCAAGACTGAGTCAGTGTGAATTTATGTGCTGCGTTTGGGGTTTATTTTCTGAATGATGGATATTTAGAAAGTAAAGTGTATTTTGGGTTGTGTTGTTTCCATTGTAGGCTTAAAAACAATGCTCTTTTTCTTTGCCTTTGCTCATTCTTGGTTTTCTTCCAGCTTCTCTTTGCCTGACCCCAAAGTTCAAGACCTCTGACATGAGATTTATTAGACTGTCAGTGGACTCAGCAGCACCTGCTTTGGCACCTAGAGCTCATGTTGTGTGTTTGTGTGTGTGTGTGTGTGTGTGTGAGACGGAGCAACTGTGTGTATTCACAGATGGTCGTCCACAGACTACAGTATAATTGCCTGTGTGTGTGCTGACCACATGGTGTGTAATCAGCACCTGTACTTCAATATGAGAGTCAGAGGTCAGGTAGTGGAGCTTAAAACTGTTCTCCTCCCCCACAGCACCACAAATACAACTGACAGAACTGGTGAATTAAACCATAGTCCTCTCAAGGAGACAAACTTACATCTGTGTAGGTGTTATCACAGATCTGCGATGTGGTATTGTGTATAAAAAGGTCTGATATGGCTGTATCTTGTGCAGGACTGTTGAACTGGTTTGCATTAGGCTTTACAGGTGTTGATGTAGGATTTTTCAACAAAAAATATTTGGGGATATGAAAGTAAGAAAAGCACAAAGTATCAATAATGATATTAATGATGTTTTTTACTATTGTGCATTCTGGCTTAGTTACACTGTCATTGATTATTGATTATTGATATTGTCACATACTTCAGTGACCATTATCTGTTGTTATCTGCCTTGACTACATGTTGTCCCAGTACTGCCAGCATGTTGACAGTCTCACAGTGGGGCTTTCTTAAATAGGTGTTTTTTTAAAAAGTAAAAGGAGTTCCTGGGATTTAGTACTCATTGTTTAGAATAAAATGCATAGCCACTATAGCAGGAGCCACATGCTAGTTTTCCAAGTTGGGCATATCTTTTGTCCTCTGCATCTCTGGGGTACCAACTCCACCACAGTTTCACGCCCTGTGGGCCGATGCAGCTTATTTTGTGAGTTTGTGTGTACAGTATATGAGCGCCGTCTTCTACAGAGACTAAACTGCTGGTGCAAACCGGCTGGTGTAAACTCACTGGCATGGCAGTTTGCGTCGTCCCTGTGCGCTCTGAGCTGGCACGCATGTGAATCGTGCCCCAAGTAGGAGATACTAACGACGACCTGTTTGGCTTTCGACATTCAGTTCAGAGTTCATATTGAACTTCCTAAATTTTTTATAGGTGTACATATTGCCTTATTCAGTAATGACGTGTAAAATTTTAATTCCGTTTTTTGTGTTTGTCTATTATTACAGCTTCTTATGACACTTACAGCACACAGTAGACCAAAGCAACTACCAGATATTGAAAGAAGTAGTAAGCCTGGAAAGGGGACACAAGCCCATAATCTCAGCAGATTTTATGACATGTTTGCAGCTAAAACAACAAAATAATTCCAGGAAGTCTGTTAAAATTCTAAAATTTAAAGGGTTAAACAAGCTGTAGTGAGACATGTCAATGTGAGGCATCAATGTTAATTGTAGAAAAAAAAGAAGACAGTTTATGCAGACTGGACAGACAAAATGATGGGATTGTCCGCATATTTGTGATCACTTTTTGTTACACTTGCAGGTGCAGCATGACGTGAAGGTTGACAATGCACTGTTTTGGTGCCACCAGCAGGCTGACATCCTCATGTTGTTGTGAGTGAAGCCATTAGTTAGAATAGAAATAATATTTGCTATAGACGTTTATGTTCCTCACTGGATCAACTGTAATAACTTTTTAAATTCCTGGTCTTCCTGCAAGGTAACAGAATGATTAATTCACAATTAGCTTCAATGTTCAGTCTATCCTTGTCTGTTGCTAGCCGTGAGCAACATCTGTTTTATACACAAACACACACACACTTTATATTTCATAGACACACACACTGATGTCCAAACACATGGATACATGCCCACACAAACAAATGGAGGCACACACAGACACACACACAGAGCCTTTGTTAGAGGGTGAGACATCTGCTGTTTGTTGTTCACAAATTATTGATAGCAGTAAACAGAAAGTTGAGGGGAAAACAGGCATTTCTCATGCTGATGAAATTTTCACGACCTGTCAGACCGCTCAAACCAACGCTTTGTTACCGAGCGGGATGGCACGACAACAAGAGACGCATCTCCACCATGCATTTCCCACAGCGGGGAGAGAGGCACAGAGAGGTGGGGAGTGACAGAAACAAAGAAAACACACAGTGAGGAGACCACGCACACTTTTTCTTCTAAATGAAGATCCACTGTTTTCCACTGTTTTCCATTTCTGTTTTCAGTCATAAACAGAAATGTAACTTTGTTGCAGTGCAGGCTGATGCATTTGTATTCTTATTTTTATATAACAACAGACAACTTTAACCAAGACTTCATTCACATACTCTTAACGCACTGGTTCAAGATTTTTCAAGCTGATCTTAATGCAAAATTGAGGTACCTACATTTACATTCATCCATCGATCCATCCATTATCTTAACTGCTTGTCCTCTTAAGGGTGCTGGAGCACCATCATTCCAGCTCTCATTGGGCAAGAGGTGGGTTGCACCATGGACAGGGCACCAGTCTATTGCAGCCCTACATTTACAGTACACAACAATAGATGTTGTTATAACTCTTTCTGCTTTCGCAAAGTCTGTGAATGTTTTTCGCTCTCTGTAGTGCATTTTTACTATTGGATGACATCTGGCAATTTAAGTCAACGTTTGGTTGGATGGATGGGTCAACAAAACATAGGACTTTACATTGGACAGGAAAGGCACGTGTCATGTGATAAATATCATGTTAGGGAAGTTAAGGAAGCAGTCATTTTTTAGGCAAACATTCAACATTTTTCTGACTCTAACCGTGTTTATTTAGTGCCTAAACCTAACTGATATATTACTGTGCCTAAACACGATGTTATGCCCGGCTCATGGAGGACATAACAAAGAAGGCTGTTAGACTTTCTAACAGTCGCATTTCGATTATGTCATCAGAACCAGCTCATAACTCAAAAACAGTACAAACTAATAGTTATGTCAGGCATTGAATTGGTCCTCAAAGGCCACTGTCCTACTTGTTTTCCAACCACCCCTGAACATACAACTTCCAATTGGTAGAAAACACCAGAACCAGGTATTTAGCATGGGTAGGGCAGCCATAATTTGGTCTGTTCGTGATGTGTCAGGGGAGCACATGGAGTAATTTTGCCCCCGGCTTGTTTCAGAAACAACCTGGATAAATGCAGATATGAAAGTCTCACATGGCTGGAACAAACCAATTGGGTCTGGAGAACAACGGAAGAAAACAGTGGGAGTATACACTACCAGTCAAAAGTTTGAACAAACATAGTCATTAACATGTTTTTCATGTCTTCAGTTGTGTTACCATCACTGCACACGGTTTTCTAATCATCAGTTCTCCTTTTAAATTAATACTTACTTACATTAGCAAACATAACATGCTGTTAGAAGACAGTACTAATGTTTGCAAAATTTAGGCCTCAGTTTGTTTATATAAAAGTTGTTTTCAGCTACAATAGTCATTTACAATATGAACAATGTCTACACATTCATTCTAATTTGATGTTATGAAATCTGTGTCTGTGTGTGTCCAAACGTTTGACTGGTAATGTAATTCAAAATGAGAGTTGGAGCCAGTTTTATCAAATTATTTATGCACTAAAACCACAAACTCACGCAGCTCACGAGGAAGTCTGATTCACCCCAGCAATACATGCTGACTTGAGTGCAGCAAGGTGAGAAGTTAAATCTAAAAAAGACTAAAAAAGACAAAAAAGGTGTAGTTAAGTTAGTTTCAAATGTGTCAGCTGCTACTTTTTAACTGTACTGTGACTTGCATATTATTTGATATAGTTTCTCTTCATTAAACTCATGTTGTACTTTTGAAAGGACGTTGGACAGGTATTGAATGTTATGTGTTTGGGCTTATGTGTGAGGAAGGTGTTCAAATTCAGATAATGTGAATTAATGTGTGACAGGCAATTATAGCTGATACTCGAGTGGGATTGTAACAAGTGAAAAATGTTTGGTTATAGAGTTAAGTGAAGTAATAAAGAGCACAAACATATAGCTATAGATGAGCAGAATGTTTCCCTTGATAGTTTTGCCACGTTTGTAGCATGGGCTCACTCTGTATCTAGAACATGCTACTGACTAGAAGATACTTCACAGAATAATTAGTACTTCTCTTTGGTGCTGTGTAGTTTAACTACACTCTGTTTCCCATATGAGAATCTCAGGAAAACATTCATGTTTTAGAATCATGTAGAAACCCACATTCAGTGAATGTAAAAACAGAAAAAACAAGGTTTAGATTATGGCACATATTGAAAGCAGATGTTGACAGTGCTTAATGAGGCATTTATAATAAATCACATTAATTTATTGGACTGCTATTTAATTAGTGCTTTGACATTATGTTGCTTCTGTTCTATAATTTAAAGACTTAAATCATTAAATACTATTGTTTCTTCGCCACCAGAATGTCTAATCTATAGTTCCATGTTATCTCATTAGATATCATGTCCTTCAGTCTATGCTGCATACTGCTGGCTTACTGATGACTATTATCATCAGCATTGTTTAAGTCAAAGAGAGCCTAACTACTATGTTCAAGTCTGTTTAGGGTGCAGTTCCCTGACCTGTTCATCTGCAAGTAACCCACACAAATTAGTTTCCATTTAGAGAGTCAAACTTGTCTTTTTAGTTAGAACCATATCAGCATTCAGATGATGGTACAGGTTTTAACATGCAGTGGAATTGGTGCCTGAATAACTTTTTTTTAATAAATAAAACTCAAAATCAGTGCAATTAAAGTGTCTGTTATTCAGGCCATTTAACAGAATGCTAAAGCCCTTCAAAATTAAATTAGCAATTTACCTGTATGTCAGTTCAACAAAGACATCATTGTTAACAAGATAATTTGCATGGAATTGTAATAATGTTCAAATCTGGCTATTAACCCAGAAATGAGCTTGACTGAAGTTGGTAATACTTTAAAAAGCTTGACTGTTATTGTTAGCAGTGCACAGTTCTTGCTTCAGTTCTCTAAAATGTACCGCTATATAAAAATATATATATATCACTATAGACCGCAACAATGATGAAACTGACAAAAAAAAAGGAAATGTTGTGAACACAGTGTTAAAGCGCACAGACAACATTTAGGGTCAGTTCAGGAGTAAGTGTGTGTTAAGATGCCATACTGGACAAAATCTACAAAAAAAATTCCTTTTACAAATTTTTCTTCTGGGTTGTTTACCTCTCTCAGCTATATCCTCTTGCTATTTTTGGCCTTTTTTATTGACTCCTGCAGCCGCCTTTGTTATCTCCCCACTGTGCTGTCTGGGAAAGTGGCCGCCTTAAGTGTTCTTCAGTGCCACTCCTGTTGCGGAGCTTATTTCTGAAACAACACAGGTTAGGCAGGCTGTGGATGGCATGGGGAGATATGGCACAAAGATATAACCCCTTTTTTTTTACAGAAGAAATCACTTAAGAGCGTATGTGTTTATGTGCGTGAGTGCTTATTGTTTACAGTCAACAAAAGCACTTCAGAGAAGCATTCAGAGCATAAAGAAGACCATTTGGAGAAGATGGGTCATTTTAGTTTTATTGAACACATAGAAATAGCCTGAGGATCAGGATAAATTTGAGATAAAATAATAATCCACCAAGTAGCTACTCTGTTTATGATATCACAATTCTTGTTTCACACTGGCATCACTCTGTAAAAGACTCACAGCTCATCTTTAGGGAGCTTTGCAAATATATGGTATAATGGCTAGTGTCCTACATTTTCTTCCATACTGAGATTTGTAACCATTCCTTTGTGCGCCTTTTGTGTTTCTATGCCATAAGCTGTGCTGCTTAGCTGCTCTGCACTCTCTAAGTTTCCATTTCAGAAAAACTGACCTATCACCCCAAAATGGCCAATTTAGTTTTTTTTCATTTATTGTCAAATATTTTTTTAGTGCTGAAATGATTTCCAGTTGTCTGATGGGTCAGTGGTAGAACTTTTAACAGGTTTCGATCTTATTCATTTGATTTTGATTTGTCGCCATGGTGATCTACCCTGATTAAAAGCGAGTCAGCTTAAGCCTGAGCTCAAAGTTAGCTGAATAACTCACTAATGTCGCTTTGTGGTGCAAGTCTGAGGAGAGTAAACCTAGCAAAACACCGAAAACAGATAAAACTCAGAGTGTTATTGTATTTGACTAGTTTTAACTTGGTAGCTGCAGTAATTACCACAGGGCCCAGTAGAGTTATGAGTACCAATCTACAGTACTCTTTTATGCTCTCTACAGTATTTCACATACATTGTATATGGGCCAAGTCTACAGAGTCTACGGTCATGCTAGCTATGCTGGTGGGTGTATGTGGATGAGTAAAGTAGATATACTGCATAACAAAGTAAAACCATTAGCCAACATACTAACAAACTGCTTTGTCCAGAACTTGTAAACGTATAAATCCAGTTTATTGTATCTGGTGTGTTTCCATATTTCCATAAATGTGGGTAAATTAGTCACTTTACTTTGATGGTGAAAATGGTGGTTTGATTTATTTAACACAACTGAGATTACTTTTTTGGGTCAAATGAGCAACATCGAAGAAGAAACCTAAAGAATGGAGGGAGAGAGCAAAAGGCAGATAAAGGAGGAACACTTAAGCTGCAGAGAAGACTACAGAGGAACAGCATTAAAATAAGTAGATAACAAGGATAAGTAGTGACATCCCTTCAAAATATAGCCATGGATCTGTCGGTACAGCGTTTTTTCCAGATTTTTTTTCAATTCCTCCTGGCCACGTGTCAGACTGTCCCATAATAGTGTCATCATATATGCAACTGTTCAGCAGTAATTTCTCAGTTAAAGTCAGACAAATCACGACCCGTTGAGCTTTCCATTCACCTCAGCATCAACCGGGAGACTTTGAGCATATAGTTTTTCCCCAAAAAGGGAAATGGCTTCATCCCTCACTCCCTCTTATACTGAGCTTGGTGTTTCAGTTTGGGTTGTTACAATACTGTACATATTGTCCATTCACATATAATCGCTCCGTTGAGTTGGGAGACTGTAATTAGTTTCTGGGATGATTGGTTAAACAGTGGCACAGAAAAAACCTATGTCACAGGAAATTAGGAGATAGGCGAGGAAAGGAGAAAAGGATTTAAAAACTCACAGTCACTTTTAGTGGATGCAGAATGAGGTCATAATAGCCCTTTATGAGGTCAACCATTAGAGAAAGGATTCAGCTAATCCTTATTGACTTATCACATTAACACATATACATAATATGCAAATTCCAATAAGCTGCTCTGCTGAGATGTGAGGTCAGGCCTATAGAACCTATAAGAAAACTCCACATATTACATAGAATAAAGGTTATTAGGCTAGTCATGATAATTAAAACTGTAACCTCAAAACTGACTCACAGTAAAGCATTATAGCAGACAGTGATGACTATAGAGAAAATCCCTCCATCACATAATGGATTAAATTTTAAATTAGACTCAAAACAAGCACAAATGACTTAACTGTATTTCCAGACCTCTATTTTCAATTAGTTTATCTTTTTAAGCTCTTTATATTACAAAAAAACATTTATAAAGAATTAGAAAGTATCATGTTTGGCTAACTGAATTAACAGGGACATAAACATTGTTAAAATGACTGTATTTCAAACTCTCACTCTATTCTTTTGTGACTCTTGAGGAGCTTAGTCGAGTCTGAGAAAATAACCCTGATGTCATGAAGGATTCTTGTTACTTTTGTCGACCTTGAGATAAAGAGACACCATATATATATAATAGAAAGCAAAGTGGGGACACACACTCTGAAAAATGTGGGTATTTTTAAAGTAAGGAGGGTCTACTACAGGGCCGTGATAAGCTGACATTAAGGAACTGTAGGCAACTGAGAGCAACTGCTACATTTATAGTTACTTCTGTCGAGAATATGTCTGATAAGAAGTTGCAGATGGCACTAGAGGCCATATCTCTTCTTATGCAGTGATTTGCTAAGCTGAACAGCCGTACAGAGTGGTCTTTCTCCCTGATGAGTTCCGTTGCAGATTCAGCAAAATGAACTGGCTGAAAAGCTGCCAGTGGGTGTCCAATTAATGCCAATGGTGCGGACAAACTGCAAAAACTAGATCAACAGATTCTCACTGACAATCTGATGTCCCAGCCTTAGAGCAACATTTGATATGAACAGTATTGAAAACCAAAGAGTTCATCTCTTCTCCCCCAACCATTCAGTGTCACACCTATTTTAAGTGTGCATCGCCAGTGTCGTTGGCATGAACACATGACGCACACTGTTGGTTCGGTCGCTGTCAGGAACACTAGATGACAGGGAAGAAAGCATTTGTAGAATGATTGGGTGCATCTCCTACAGTGGTTACTTATTAACCAATTAGCAAACATTAATGAAACATAAATGAAGAGAGCAAATCAAAAAAAGTGTAAGAATTTAACCAGACGACCTCTTAGCCTCTATACCCTTTATTGTTTCTTTAACCTGCATCTCTCTCTCATATACACACATGCTATCCTCTCCTTTCCATCTCCTCGTCTCTTGTGGACACTAGGATTCTTAGGAATGTGTGTTGTTAATAATTCAGCCTGTAGGATGGGTTTTGGCCTTCACTTGCAGTAGGAAATGCTTTGCTCCACTGAACAATGCACTCACACCCAGGCCCCTGACGTGTCTTCAGAGGCAGAAATAGGAAAAACCTTTTCCTGTTAAATGGCTGCTTTCAAATGCAGGGTGTCTGTAAAAATGGGGGAAAAGAAAATAGTCAAGAAAGAAGGGAGCAGTGATTTTTTTTTGTTTGTTTTAAAAAGAAGAAGAAAAATAAACTGTATCTGTTAAAGGACATTTTCAACATATAGGCACAAGGTATCCCTTTTTTCCACTTTGAAGCACCTTATGAATTTCTGGGTCATTTTACCCCATTTCCTCCCTCCATCTTTCTGCATTTCGGTGTTTCCATTTTTTTCTCCCCGTTTCATGACACATTTTCACGTGGTGACACATTAGTATCCATCACTTTTGAAGGGCAGGGCGATCGGGGAGGCCTGTCGACTGCTGCGCGTCATACATTATAGCACAGAACTCATTTCCTGTCTGGGTTTAACAGTGCCTGTGTCCTCTGAGAGGTGAGACTATATGAGCGACACATCATGAGCTTCCACGTGTTTCACATATTCTCTGTGCATCTGTGTGGAAGCTGGAAAGAAGCAAGGCCAACTAAGGCCAGAAGCAAGTGGGGAAAAAAAATCACGTGTCTTTCAACATGACATTCAGTGTCGCTCTGGGATCACGCTGTGTGATTCATGCAAAGTGCCGGGCTCACTTTAGTAAATACAGTATGTCTTTGTGTCTGGCTTTAAATAGCAATAACTCATTAATAAAATGCCCAGACACTGCTGAACCTCAATCTTAAGTGTTTTAACATCATACACTGTATAAACAATTTCTTCCCATTTTGATGGTAAAAGGGTTATTTGTCATTCATCATCAAATATATGTGTATTTTCTCATGTGTTTTGTTTATTGACAAGACTATATTTCAGGTCAAGCACTCCCAGAAAATGTTAAAAGTTACAATTTCACATCTATATCGACGATTTGGTGAAGTTTAGGCAACAGAAACTTGTTTAACAAGAGTGAAAACAAAACCTTCAAGGTTACAAAAATAACTTGATTAAAGTTTGGAAAAAATTAAAAAAAATTAATGTTGGTAGGAAACTGGATGGGGGCACAGATTTTCCCAATGATGCAACACATTTGCCTCATGCCAATTATATGAACAATGACACTGGCAGTTTACATTGCAACTCTGCAATAATAGGGGAAATGTTTCAGAAATAACAATTCTTAAAAAACGACTTTAGAGGGCTGAATTATGTTGTCTTGAAACAGTTTCTCTGTTCTCTCTTCTTTTTTGCTTATTATTGTGTGTAAATAATTCCTTTACAGTGTAAAGTGCTTTGAGTACCAAAAGGTAGAAGCACTATATAAGTGCAGACCATATACCATTTACCATTGATATTGGGCTAAGTGATACAACAAGAATTTCCACCAAGGGGAACAAGAAAGTGTGTTATTATCTTTATTTCATGGTCTTTGTCTTTCAGTGGCTAGTACTAAATTACTTCGCCTAAAGTGCAAAAGTACTGGTACTCCACTAATAAAACAGTGTATGTCACTAACATAACATAGCATACATGTAGTCTGGTTCAAATTTGTTTGACAAATTCTCAAATATTCTGTAAACGTGTGTAGAACAAAAGGAGCAGTTGGTGGAGCTGATTTTAACCACCTAATTTAGTGACAGGAGGTTAATCCACAAACTTCCAAGAAGTAACTAGTACATGGTGCTGTTAAAATAAATTTAGTGAAAAAAAAGTACAATATTTTAACTGATGTATTTATGTTTTGGTTGTTTGGCTGTGGATTTTCCGCTACTGTGAAATGTTTGACAATCTTATATATTAGTTTTGATACTATTGCAAACAGTTGTCATTGAAGGTGTTGATGCTAAACTCCTATGAATTAAAAGATGGTGGTATGGTTTGACTTGATTAAATGTTACTAAGTAAAATAAAAGCAAAATTTAAAAAGCAGTTTAGTGCATTTTTAAACCCAGTGGTGGGCCGTGCGTTTTCTACCTAGGCCTTCAGTGCTATACTCCGAAAATCAAATGGCCTTAGCAGAACTTCAGTTTGACAGTAGGACTACAGGCCTACAAGTGTTACAAGACATGAGTTACAATACATTTACTGCAGAGAATACAATGCATACTGCAATATCAATAATATATCTTATTGATATTGCAGTATATTACAACTAGACATTCCATTAATAACTAGTCACATTTACTGATGCCCAACAAGAAAACAAACATATTATAATCATAAATAACACAACTGGGAGACAATTCAAGCCAAGTGCCGACAAGCGAACATATTTGACCAGATATGACCAGCATTAACATTTTAAAACAGGTAAAGTCAGATAAACATCCATTAAACCTACCAAAGCTGCTCAACATTTGAAAACAAAGTCCATCATCCTTTTAAGTTTAAGTTAAACTTGTTGTAGCTAGCTTAACATTAGTTAGCATAACTTCAGTTAGCCGACTGACCGGGCTGTCAAGATGAAAAGTCATAATGTCAGATTCTAGGCCAGCTAGAAGGCCCCGGCGGGTCAAAGATTACGCCCAACAAGGCAAACTCGAAATGTGATTGTCCCAGCTGAAGCCATCACTCAGAGTATTGAAGGCTCAAGCTTACTACTGCACAAGGGAGAAAAGGAGAATTAAATAAAAGTTATACGCGCTAAACTTAACTGGTTGGAAGCAGCGGAATTGAGTGAGAAGGTCGTAACGAAATGACAATAACAGATTGATGGAACATTTGTTAAAAATACACACAACATTAATATAAATGTATCTTAAATTATAAAGATGGAATTTTCTGATTCTGACTATCTCTAGGCCAGCAGAGAAGGCTTTGAAATACTTTGAAATTGAATGAGACAATTTAAGTTAAATTTTGTTCTGAAAATCAGAAACATATTTATATGAGATCCTTTGTCTTTTTGTAACACATGTTTAGTAAAACAAAACTTATTTAAGTTTTTATGACTCGCTGAATAAGTGATTTGTAAAGGCACATAAATAGGTAAACAGAAATATTTGGCAGAAGCAGAGTATACAGTTGAAACGAGCAAATATCTTATATTGAATGAATAAAGTTAGATATTATGAAGGAAAAGCATTGTTGCATGTTATGGTGAATTGAGCTTTAATCATAAGCTTCATGAAGAGTGAATGATACAACTGATATCTTATACAGTGCTCATCACTGTAACCCTAGGGAGCACAAAACTGATTTGTGAATATGAAATCTACATAGGCTGTGTGATGACACAATTGAACCAAAGAACAGTCTGCCCACTGTGTCTTAACGAGCTAACAGCTCTGAAACCTTTTTTTTTTCCATTTACAATATATTGTGCAATTTCCCTACAGTAATGTAGCCCCAAGAGCAAGAAACATTATTTGAAATGCATGTATTTTCATAGAGAACTTACTTTTCCACAAGCCTGCCCATTTTTTCCTACTTTTTTCTCTCAGTGTTTATTGTAATTCCAGTTACAGTTACATTTCAATCAAATACAGCACACCTATGTTGTAATTGTTCACTGCATTTTTGGATATTATGCAGTATTGTTAACCCTGCTTAGAGTCATGTAGTTTCACTCATGGATGATGTTGTCTTTGCATCCTTACGTCAGGGAGGCCTGTGGATTACTGATTCATGTTACATTCAATTATATGTTTTATGTAGCAAACTTGAAAATCAATCAGTTTATCCTTGAGTCCAAGGCTTGTGGCAAATCTCAACATGTTTCTGACATATTGCATAATGGGACAGACGTGGCGTCATAGTGACTTTGGCCTTTGACCACCAAAATCTAATCAGTTCACACTTGAGCCAAAGTGGATATTGATGGAAGAAATTCCCTCAGCCTAATGCCTCCATCTATGGCTGCTGACAGGGCGGAGGTGCTATCACTTTTTATTCTGTTTGTAGCCTATAAATCTGACAGGCAAAACTCAGGGGGAAAAAAAGCAAGGCACAACATCATTTGATGGTTCCTGTTGGTCTGAGTGCAAGGTAATAGTTTAATAACTGATGTGAGCGAGAAGCATATTACTGTAACATTTCTATTGACTTACACACATTATGGTTTGTCCTATTTTGGGAGGGCTGCAGGAGAACAATGTTCAGAAAGACTTCAGAGAGAAAATCAACCTGATATTATTAAAACTACTTTGAAAAGTGAGGGGATATATGTTCCCCATCCCCAGGGGAAATTAAACCATTGTAACAACCCCCTGTGGCTAAACCTTAATTAATTCAGTATTTAATCCATAGACTCCGTCTGTCAGTTTTGCATATGATTAATAATTTCTAGGAAAATACACTGCTCATACACAAATACATTTGTAGATAGTAAATTTGTCAAAGACAGAATTTCTGTCTTCCTTCTTCAAATTCTAAAATTTGTTGTTCCCTCTATATTGCTCTCTCTGTTTGACTTATTAATTCCACCTCAGTCCACTTCCCTGTTTTTTTCTGTCATCATCTCCACTCTGTGATGACATCTTCTCCCCTACTCTTCTTCATTCATCACTCTTCTTCTCAGACACACATGTGACTCTATATATGAAATAGAGAGTGACTGACAGTCTGGCACCTGGAAATGCCCATCGCCTTCCCTCTTTTCTAGCGGCGAAAGCCCTTTAAAAGTGTCAGGATGGTGGGGGGTGTTGGTAGGCAGACAGGGGTCTTATCTCCCTCAAACACCTGTAACTGCTCCATAGTGCCATTTAAGGCCTGATCGCTGCATAAATAGGTGACAATGCGGATTTGCATGGCTCCTTAAGAGATGCTGCAGACTAGCCAATTAGAGGACTCTGGGGTTTGTGGGTGCCCTTTATTCCCCAATCACATCTTTATTCCTGAGTTTGAGATTTTCTGCTGTTTTTTTTCTATTATTATTAGTACTTGGTCTTAAATGTTTTATTTAGATTTCATGTTTTGAAGGGCTTTTTAAGTTTGTGTGCATAATTAAATGTGTAACATAGTAAGAGGACTTGCAACATAAACATGTTCTTTATGCTGAATAGCTGAGACAAGAAAAGAGTGTTTAGAGATGACAGTTATCACTAGAGTTGAGCTATCATTGTATAGCAGGGCTTCTACTGTCAGCTCTTGATTGTGTACTGACATCTTAGTACACAATGCTTAAACACATTTGCCCACTCTGACATCACATTTTCAAAACAGTTAACACACAGGATAAAACTGAAGCTCAATGGTCAAAATGACTCATTTTGTTAGCAAAATGCTCTAGCACTCACAAAACATTAAAAACATGCAACATAAGCAAATATTTCAATCAAACACCACAACTTGTGGTCAAATTAATGT
>JAUYWH010000020.1:2265098-2357164 GCA_034779795.1 Ctenopoma multispine
ATAGACAGATAGATAGATAGATAGATAGATAGATAGATAGATAGATAGATAGATAGATAGATAGATAGATAGATAGAAATATGAAAAACAGCTTATTCATATTCAATAAAATAACTATGAGCATATGTAACTGTGGTCCAACTTGTTAAGGTTTAGTATTAAAAAAGCATAGAGAACCTATATAGAACTTTAAAATAATATACACAGTATTAATGTGGTATTATAAATGAAGGACACAACCTTACACACTGGAATCAAATGTCAGACTCCTGTGGGAAAGTCCTCTGCCTCTGACCTTTTAACACTGACTTCCTCCCTCTACACTATACACCATCTCTGTCTTTTGATGATCTCATAATTACTATGACCAGCAGACAAAGACTAACGAGAGTGCGTCACTGTTGGTCATAATAGCTTTCTGGCATAGTCTTGAATCTTAGTGAAATTTGTCTAACACTGTAGGTTTTCAGCTTTTTCTCTTCTCTAAAATACCAAGTACAACTTGGTCACTGCACAAGAAAAAAGGTGGAACACAATACCCCTGTCATCCCTGATAAAAGACTGGAAGATGCTATAAGTGAAGAAATATGAAGCGGGAAGAGAAAAAGGTAAAATATTTTTACCACTTTTTCATCATTATCTTGTAGCCTTTCTAGAATCGGGCAGTGATGAATTTAAAAATAAGGTTAGCTTCAGAAAAAAAAGACTTAAGCAGCTCATGAGATCAATGAAATCATGAAAAATGAGAGAAATGGGATTCTTTCCCTGTGGCTGTCTCTGGGCTGTTGAGACGCCGAGTTTAGCTGTACATCTCTACACACACACACTTAGAAATGTCTAAACACATGATCTCATCCACACAAAACAATCACATTAGGTTAAGTCAGACAGCTATTGCATTCTCTGTCTCTCTCCTTGAAATGCCCTCAGGCTGATTTGGCAGCAGAGTGACCAGATCTGTCCTATTAGGAGTCATCCGTAGCATGTTTGGGCCATTTCTGACATTGCAATTTTCCACGCGAACACGCGGAGGAGACAAGTACAAGAAAGGATTACACTTTAAACCCACTTTTTGGAATATGCATGCGTCTGTTTGTTTTGCTGCGTTGGTGGTTCGGTGGCAGTGGTCCGCTCGTTTTTAATCTGTCAGTTTGGCTCCGCAGGCGGCGCGGTCACACACAATCCATTCACTCCTGTGCCATGTCACAGGCGTGCACACGTGTACGCAAACACACTCCGTATCTCTTCCTCTCAGCGCCATGCCATTTGGTGAGTGGTCACAGAGTGTAGACACAGGAGGCAGCCAACTGTGTCCCTCATGTTTGGGCGTCACAGTCACTGAGTTCTTGCAAGGCCACTGCTTACCAGCTACTGATAGGAACAACCAACAGGTGATGGGGCATCTACAGACAGCTGCCACAGCTCGTCTGACTGCAGATAGTTAATGACTTTGACCTTGAAGGCACCAAGTGAAGGGAGGAAAATCTACAACGCAATACAGAATTGCTGACACACCTGCAATTTGTGTAATGGTCAGTATCATGAACCAAGAAAGTCTTTACGCTATTTTCATCTTGGCAAATATTAGAATCTGCTGTCCTTTTCTGTTTTATGAAAATAAAATATTCATATTGTAAATGAAATACCTTTTGGTTTAAGACTGTTAGACACCGTCAGCTAATTAGGTTGTTGGATTATTCACTGTTTTCTGGTGAACAATAATTTATTTTTGTTACAGGCCTCGAGCCACCATGTTTTTTATCAGCTTCTGCATTACAGGTGAACAGATCAGAAAGTAGAGCCCTTTTACACTTTACAGTGTTGTAGATTTCATTTTTAAATTAATGTGTGCAATTCTATCCATTAGTTTACACTCAGTAATCCATAATAACTAAGTCATCAGCAAAATACTTCAAATACGTATAAACAGTTTTACCTAATATTATCTACGATTTGTGGTCTCAACAGTTATCAGACGCAAGACATTTTGAACCACCAGAAAGCTTCCTATTGTTGACTGTTTGGCCAAACTTTGGGCATACCTTGTTTAGACTGGTGGAATAAAAGTGTGGTTTGTTTTTCCCTTTTGCCGTGGTAGTTCTGGGCAGGTCTGAACACAGTAACCTCACTGTGACCCTTGACTGGATGTTTACTCACTCGCTTCCACACCCACTCTGGAGCAGTTTGCTTGTGGTGAGAATGTGACCTGACCTTGAGCCGACCCATATTAGCAAGTTTTTGCTAAACAGCTAGTTGACAGCACAGCCTCCTTCCAATGTGCTATCAGTATTGCGTTGTATTTTGTTGATGAGCATTCAGTATTCTGCTGGTTTTGCTTTCTATCTTGCAGAGATCATTACAATGGCAGCTGTGCAGCTGTTCCATGTTGTAGAGCAATTTTTTACTTACAGGAATATTCAGTGGCACAGTAGAGAAGCTTCTTTTGTTTTGACTGTTGGTGCATCTGATCTAACCAGTGAAAGTTCTCTGGTTTAAAAATGCCCATAGTAACTAGGTAAGATATACTTTACTTAGCTTTGCAGATGCTTTTATCCAAAGCAACTTACAGTGCCTGGCTTAGGGACACACCTGGTGGGGGATGGGCTAGCCTGACTGCTAGATTCAAACCTGCGACCTTCTGCATCCCAGTCTTAACCCATTGAGCTACAATGCCGGTATTTACCTCAGTTATTGTTTTGCTTTTGTTTTTCCTTTTTAGGGGGTTCTCGAAACATGGGTGACCTACACTCTGTACTGTCCGAGAACACAACACATCAGAGAAAGGTGTGAGTTGTGAACAGGATGATTACCTGAACTATAAACTAGCGCTGTTATCTGGTCACTTCAGTTTGTCCAATTTTATGGCAAAACATGAGCAAACATAATGGCAGTCCAGCAGTAAAGTGGTGTTAGCGGGCTGAGGCACATTACAAAGTGGAAAAAATGCATGCATATTATAGTTGTATATGACCTGCACTTACAATACTACATATCCCCTCAAGAGATTAGAATACACAAGTATTTAGCATAAGCTTAGGTATTGGATTTATCAAGCCAATATCTAATTTATCATGATAAATTAACAGGCATCTAGCCTATTGCTTAGATTGTACACCTCCTTGATTTGAGGTGATTCTTCATTATGGATTTAATATTATGTAGACTGGGAGCAGATAAGCAGAGTTACCAATTTACCGTTAATTGTTTGTGTTAAATGCTCCAAGGCTGCAAATTACACAAAAACAATCTTATTAAGCTCAGACCCAATGAAAAACAATTTGTTTGGATTTTCACCTTTAAAATGCTGATAATGACTCTGAAATGATTAATGCTTGCAATTTATCTACAGTGCTGAACAGAACGGCTCACTGCTCTACAGAGAACTGAGGGACTGAAAGGAGGAAAAAAATAAAATAAAATCGTTCTAAATTGGAAATTTCCAACAAGAGATCTGTGCATGTGAGAGCTGAAAGCAATTAACGGAATCAGAAGACAGTCTCTGTGGCTTCTTGAACTCTGATTAAATGTACTGATTGCCAGAGAAATCACTCTCTAAGAGGAACATCCATAGCTGCCTGTACTGTAAAGTAGCCTATTGGTAAGTCCATTATCTTCACGGACAGAGGTGTGTTTAGACCAACACTCCTGAGGACATTGTTTAGGATCAAAGAGTAGTATTTCACAAATGCTCCAAGCTGCTTAACAGCTACCCAGTCCTGCTGGATGGCTCTGTGGCTGCTTCAAGCTGATGGGTTGCTTTTTTTTTTTTTTTTGTCTTTGCCAACTGTGTCCCTAGACAGAGCATAATACTAAGGTTAGACAAGATAGCAATGCCTCTACCCATCCAATTGTCTGTCTGTGCTACAGGCAATCACAGTAGCAGTAGCTGACGCCCTCTGGGTCTTCCACACAAATGTGTTCTTGAGTAACAATGGATGAAGGCTAATGAAATTTTCATGACACAGCAAATGTAGGAAATGGACAGTGGTGTAGTTTGAGAGACCCGCAAGGGCCCAGATGGAGGGAGGGGCTGAAAGAAGTGTAGAAAACCGGTAATACTTGCCTGAAGAGAAATGCACACCACAGAACACCAGGAAGGCCCAATTAAATATCATTTCTGTTTAGTTTTCTCAAAAAGTGAGGAAGCTTTGAAGCTACCCTACAATCCCAATTGGTTTCACTGCATCTACTGGCTACTCTACAGTCCAGTATGAGCACCAGAGGATTATGATGCAACACTTGCTTTCATATCTCTTAGAATTCAGTGAAAGGAACCGGAAAGGCCTCTACCACACTTAAACCCAAATTGCTGGGAGTGCCTGTACATGCATGCATTAGGTTGGGTAGCTTAAAAAAAGCAGTTTTCCTCACGCTTCTTCTTTTTGACTACACACATATCACACTGCACATGGGAAAACACAAGCAGAATTGTTAAGCTGCAATATGCACAAGTTAAAACTCAACAGTGGAACAACTGATGAACATGCTGATATGTCAAAGTCTACTGTTAGATGTAAGTATGGGACAACACAATACAAAGAATATTTGGTCTTTGATAACTTTTACATAAATATACAGAAAAAAAGAAACTACTACAATCAGTTATAACTTGTGTTTAGTGTTTATCACATTGCATGCAGCTAGGTAGCACAATCGTGGGACCACTGAGCTAAAGAGGTTTGCTTGGGATACTTTACTGTGTTGTGTAGAAATCAGCAAGCACCTTTCCTTGACAGGGTGCAGTGTAAGGGGTAATTGGGTAAGGTGAATTGTAGACCTTTTTTTGAGGATGTTATGACATGTGAGGGTGCTTTTGAGTTGACCACTTTGTCCATGAGCATCAAAGCTTTAAACCTCAGTGTTTCCCACACACAGTCACCCAAGTATATTTGGCCACCTTTTTTTCTTTATTTCTCCCAAAATAATGAACGTTATCTATGATCCATTAACTAGAGGACTTTTTCACCCACGTTCTAATGTGTGTGTAGGTTAAAATGTCAAACAGCAGTTTACATCAGCTCTCAGTAACTAATATTAATCCCATGCTTGAAAGTGATGACAGATCAAACACTGTTGTGGGTGTGTGCGCTTTCTGCAACTTGGTGAGGAGACAGGCATCAAGACAGGCCACCAGCAACATGTGGGGACACTGAACCTAACGCTAGAAGCCAGTGCAGAAATATGTGGTGTGATGTTTCTGAAAATGACACATGGTGCTGCATTTTTTATCGTCTGGAGATGATTGCATGTGCTGGTGGCCCTGTTAGTAGGGCACTGCAGTAGTCGAGACAAGAGATGATGAGTGCCTAGTATAGTCTTCATTAGGTTAACCTATTTAATGTTGTAGATGGATAATCTGCCATCATGCCTGCAAGATGGAGATGAGGTCAGCAAAGCTTACTTGGTTATGTAATGGCCCCGCAGATTTCTGATAGACTTTGTGGAGAACCAGAACTTAACTCTTTGAGATATTTGACAGGAGATGTCTTTCTCTCGTCCAAGCAGAAATACATTAAAATAATATCCATGTCATTTTTAAAATCTAGTCACATATTGAATGTCCAGTATTGCAGAAACCATGATCATCAGAATGTTTTTTTAGAAAAAAATATTGTACATCAGTTTGCAACAGTAATGACGAGGGGTGAACAGGCTTGATCAGTAAGTTTTTACTGTCCTCCTGTTATGTAACTCAGTTCTGTTGTGTAGTGTACAACTCGGAGGTGGTCTGCTCCTGTAGAGTTGATATGGGGTAATGTGATCCGTGTGATCCATTTTGCATTCGCAGAACTTCTTTTCATTGCACACAGTTGCATCAGTATGAAAACAAGAATGTGTGTGAATGTACTCACACTAGAAGCCCGCCTTTCAGAGACCACAGCGCAAGTGTTTACCCTCCAGCCTTCTTTTTTTATATAATGTAAAAATTCACTTCAACTGGATGCCGATATAAGATATGGATTCACCACATTTGCAACAAAATGCATTTTCCTTCTCTCCAACTTTTGACATTTCCGTTCAGTTGGCTGTGTGGACTGGAGGTTGACCTTTATGGCAGAGTACCACTGCTGATGGAATGGCTTTGGCTGTCATGGCTCCCATTAACCCGTAGTCCCTGGCTTCACAGGGCCATGCCTATGTTATGTCAAGATAAAGTAAAAGATCATTCAAAACCTTGCACAGGCCCTGCTCTAGTTTTAATCAAACAAGTGTGCAGGGTTCAAACTGCAAGCGTGGACATGCATAGAAGAGGGAGACATAATGAAAGGAGGTTTCTGTGGAAGATATGAATGAGTGGAGTTAGGGGGGAGAGTGACACCATCTTGGCAGCTATGTTAATATGCTCAGCAGAGCGTTTATGAAGCGAAGAGATGGAGGTATAAGTCAGTGACATTTTTATTAATTTGTTGTCAGATAGCTCCTCTGCCCACCACTGAGCTTGACATATAAGACTTTTCTCACACATTCCACGTGAATTGCTCAGCGTTGAATAACAGGACTTGACTATATAGAGAAAAGGAGTTGGCATGGTCACAGAACTTAAGTAAATGAGAAGACTTTGGTAGCAGTAGGTTTAGTAGACTGCTGCACCCAGTGTGCTGGGACAATGTGTGCATGACATATGTGTATATCAAGAGTTAAGGTTGCATGGCAAATCTGTGTAAGTTATTCCAGCTAGTGGCACCAAAGCAGTAAAGATTGCAGGGAGTCCCTGGGCAGATGTATATGACACGTTTTGAAAGCCTTCACTGGTTGTGAAACCCCCTTAGGCTGCTTTCACACCTGTAGTTGAGAATATTTGGTCTGAACCGAGGGAAAACAGTGATACATTGTTGCATTGTATTTCTGCTTTGTGTTCACACTGAACACAAATACATTAGTATTTGCCCTTTTCTACCTGTCTGTCTCCGCCCGTCCACCAATTGATGACCATGACATTATACGGACTGATATTCTGCCGTTTATCCTGTATTATCATTACATCCTGAGCAAATAAAGAAGGATATGAGATTCCAGTGATTGTCAGAACATATTCTTATTTATTCATTGTTTGCAAGAAAAAGGTCACAATATTATCCTGATGAAGAGAATTA
Source organism: Ctenopoma multispine (assembly GCA_034779795.1). Taxonomy (NCBI): domain Eukaryota; kingdom Metazoa; phylum Chordata; class Actinopteri; order Anabantiformes; family Anabantidae; genus Ctenopoma; species Ctenopoma multispine. The sequence continues at coordinate 2,272,193 of JAUYWH010000020.1, forward strand.
TTAGTACTGATCAAGATTTATTTTTTTTGTAATATTAATTAGTAGTGGTGGAAAGTAACTAAGTACATTATTATGTATTCACAAAATCAGCTCCACCTTCAACAGCTGCAGCGTTAGTAATGTTTACACATGCATCGTGCATCAATAATTATAATCCAAGAATATAATTTTCATCAATGTGAAATTAGCCATCCCACATAAGGAATACCTTTACTTTTGGTACTTGGTGTTTTTTAAGCTAATAGTTGTTTCTTGTATTTAAGTAAAGTAATGAATGCAGTTCTTTTTTACACTGATTTGAGTTTTACAACCCTCAGTTGATAGTTAACTATAATTAGTAAGAATGAATTGTATTAAAGTTCTTTGACTAAAATCTTTAATTGTAATCGACTGAAAAATGTCAAGCAAGTGATGTCTTTTATAACTTTATTATTATATCATAGCTGCGGGGTTCACTAAATCATCCACTTATTCACAGACTTTATGAACTTGACTGAGACCTTCTATTACAACCGGTCGGTTCACACCCAAGTTTATTTAACAACATACTTAACTTGACCAAACAAGTTTGGTTCATTTTAGCTCAATCAAATGTGATGTGTGTAAAAATATTTTCAATGGTGCCTTTAAGTGCAGCGGGACTTTGTGAAACAGTAATTTACAGACTGCTGTCCAGACAGTTAACAGCCATTTGCTGAAGCTTGTCAACTTTTATGTGGTGTTTTAAAGTCTCACCTGTCCTAAGTGCAGTCTGGCCCTGCTTTGTTACACTGCAGTAATGTCAGGAGGCCAGGTATTCTACATTGATCTAGGTCAACAAGAAGGGTGGCTTTGCTGACTTTACTGCACCCAAACCAATGACCAATATTTTGATAACCTAAGTCCTATATGCAAGTTTAATTGCAGGCAAGGATGAGCTATCAAACCTGAGACCTGCTTGTATATTCACTACAGAAAACATTGTTTATACTGTATGGTCCATATAAAGTCTAATGATGACTAAAGAAGTTCCTTTGCAGGGATAATACATAAATATTTGCCCATTTAGTGTTAAAATAAATATTGGATACCAGATAACTCATCTGATCTGCTCAGTTCATGAATCTCTGTACTTATGTTATAACCAAAGATAAATGGAAAGTGGAAACATAATTAACCAGTAGTATCAGGAGTACTCTTAGCCCTCCAACTGTAAAAAAATAAAAAGTAAACCTTGATCACTACCTTTAATTGCAGTCGTAATTTGGTTGGAGGACTTTTAAGTGCTTTCCCTCTGCCTGTCTCTTGCTAATTGGCAAGATTCACCTCTCCTCATCTGTATGCTGGTACACCTTTGCACAATATAATTGAAGTACCCGAATGGATATTTTCCTGAATATTTATTTCACCACAGGAGTTTCAAATGGTTTTTGTAATGGTGAATCAAGCAAGGTTATTGTATTACGAGACCACTGCAAATCCACATACACAGGGAAATAGTACAACCAAGTGCTGGCAGTATTTCACCTTATGCACTCATACTTGTTATTTAGTAGTGCAAACACTTTTTTCGTAATTTATATTTGAAGAGCTGTAAGATATTGAAGAAGGAAGACTGCAATGTAGGTTTACTATTCAAAATTTAGTAGAAAATAAAAATAATACATGACTTCCAGTTTTATTTTGCTTATTGATGTGCAACTGTAACCAGTATGTGTTTATCAAGAGTCCAGTGTTCACCATTATTATTTTCTTGTTACATAACAATCACATTTCTCCTTCCATTTTTTCTGTCCTTGATGTTCTCTCCAAACCCTTGTCCAAGGACTTAAATTTCAATGAGATGATTTTAAGTTGCTGCATTAGGGTTCCCAATGTCTGTGAAGATTCTCAGTCATGCAGGTCAGTGTTATCCCAAAAAATGTCGTGTAGTGGCAACTGGACTTTAAGCTTTAAGTTCTTTAAACTTTTTCTTCTTCTTCTTTTGTAGGGTTGCCAACCTTTAACTCTCTCATCCCCTGAAATATTCATGTGAGCAGCTCATGTGCAAATAAAACACCATTCTTAAAAAAAGCTTGTATATTAAGAATAAGTGCCGTGCATGCTCTAAATCCTAAATCCATTTGGTCTCTAAGACAGTTACTGCCCATTAAAAAAACATTGAAAGTTCATTTTTTATAGCAGTTATTTATTTTTATTATATCTCCTGGAAGAATCTCCAACGTACACAGAAGGAGAAACAGCATTTACGACATGAGTCAAACTCAGGTACAGTTGTCATACATTGAGTTCAGTATGTTACAGGGTGACACAACCCTAAGCTGTAGAACTAGGGTTCACACAGGACCACTATGATGTGCACTGCTGGAGGAGGCAGCAGAAGAAGGTGGTTGTTTTTTTAGTAACACAGTCCAACCAGTCATGCATTATTATGCTCAACCAGACCCCTGTCTTACTTATCTCTAATTCTGACCAGTAACTTATTCCTACTTCAAAGCTGCATATTGTAGAGGTGGTCCTAGAGTCTCAGTTTCTTGGAAAACCTAATCTGTGACCACAGATCAGTGAAAATATGCAATGGTGTCTTAGAGAAGGGGCGAGCTCCCTATCAGTAAGACTGGGTTTCTGTATAAAAAGGATTGTACTGATCATGAAATAGGTTTTAGTCACTGTACTAAGCCCCTGTTTATAACACGTTTCTCTGCCCTCTTTCTTCCTTCTTCTTAGCATATTTTTTATTATTAATAATAATAATAATAATAATAATTCTCTAGTGCTCATCACTCATGGTTTCCATCCATTTCTCCTTGCACGACTCCTTTGGACCCCATATGCTGTGTTACCACTGTCATATTTCACTCCCTCGCTTGCTCTCATCACTCCTGCCAGCCTTCCCTCCCTCTTCATTCTCCATCACATCCTAACCAAATTCTTCCGATCTTCCTCTGTCAGCACTGTTAGAATCCCCTCTTCCACTTCTGTTCTTCATCCACATCTCCTGATTTCCCTCACCACTGACTCCTTTCCTATTTCTCCCAGCAAGCAAGTGTAGCATTGTCCTGTGGCAGAGACGATGATTCATGATTGACTGGCAAAGGAGAGGGAGACATATTAATCAAGAGGCAGCAGTAGAGCTCTGCCATAATGCAAATGGAGTGTTAATTGAGTGCTGGATGGCTTTGAATAATGGCTCAGGCTTTTCACTTCAATCAATGCACATCACAACAATGGGCTGACAGTGTGCTTTCACAATAAAAGATACATCCCATAATGCTATGATGTTTTTTTTCAGTTCTTTGTTTTACAATAACAGGGAAGGTTGGCTGTTTATTCCTGCATATTAGAGAGTAGATGTTAATTGAGAGAAATCGCAGGTTGCTGAGTAGATGTGGGGTTATTCTCTGCATCTGTTTTGATTTGCAAGTGTGAAATGAGATTCTAAGAGGAACGCAGTCAAATGGAATGGAATGATGATGCCGTGTTTGTTCGTCTCTTGATTTAGGATAAATCAAGAGACGATAAATCAATCATTTCTCTTGATTTAGGATAAATCAAGAGAAATGAGCTGCCACATGTTTGGCATTTGTTGTTGAGCCAAAAAAAAACATTGCTTGACTTCTTGATTCACTGAGTATTTTTATGTTGAACTAAATTTTTAAAGCTGCACTATTTCACATGCTTTATAGTAACCTGGATCTCTCTAACCCTTAACTGATAGTCTTTTATTGTCTTAAAATACACCTGTGCAACTTAAACTACTTAAAATATGGTTTTGAGCACTGTCTATTAACACAACTGAGACATATTGTTAATTTACGTAAATGGAAAGCTTCAAATACGTTCATACTGAACCTGTCAGTAAAATTCTCATAGAACACATAGTTGTTTTCCACCCACCTATCCAGTTTTGCAGAGCAACATCTACTGTTCTTATCGTTACACTCGTTGTGATTAGGGAAGGATCGTGATCCTAAAAGAGCTTAACCTCACATGCCCTGCAGTAGAAGCTGTGTGACTGTCATGAGCTGTGTATTCAAGATTCAAGATTCAAAAAACTTTATTAATCCCAGAGGGAAATTACTTTACTAATTATTTTACCCTCCATCGACACCAGCCACAATTTAGGATTTGGATGCTACTGGAAAGAATGACAACTAACCCTGAGTTTATTTGGGCTGGCCCAGATCCACCACAAAATCAATTAACACAACTTTGAGATAATAAAAATGCTTCCCTCCCTCTCCTCTGTTTGGAAATTACTCTTGCAATTGGCCTTTCTCGTTTGTCATGCAATGACACTGAGAGATTCTTTCTCAAACATGCATACATACAAACACGTGCTGCACTCCTTGTCAACAGACATCTGCCATCTTCCCCCATCTCTCCCTCCGTTTGCCGTCCCTCCCAGGAGACTAATAGACTCATTAGCAGTCTCTCGAATAGAAAACAGAATGCAGCAACTAGCTGGGCAGTGCTGATGCTATCCCGCACTACTCTTAATTACAAAGCATCAGGCTGCTAAATGAGCTCCGCTGACAGACTCTGCGGGGAAAGCACATTGGCAAGCGCAGGACCTCACCCGCTGCAGAGAGGTGCTCCATCGTCGTTACATGGGAATCTACAGGATTAAGATGAGCTCAATACTGAGATGAGCCCTAAAGGCACGCTGAGCACTGCTTCTGGCAAATGTGTTTGAAAACCACTCTCTGCAGCAGAGGAAATAAGGGTAATGTGGGGAAAAGATGAGCATGTGGTAGAGGTTATCACCAAGAGCACGAGTACTCCAATGTAACCTGTGTGTGCATGGACAAACTGCTGATTTGAAAACACCACGGGCTTATTTTTATTAGTTTAAGTACAGTAAACCCGAGACAACAGGTCTTTAAGTATCTGTCATGTTAGTAAACTTTAAGAGAAACTGGTTACTGTATATATATATCTACAACATTCAACAGATGGAATAATAAAAAGGAAGAATTGATACTTATTCTGTTTGGCTACCCCTACAGGGGGTGTAGTTCACTTTTTTACACAGCTCTCACAAATACCTGTCTCATTGTTCTGCCAGTAAGTAATTACTGTCTCTGTAAAATATTATATATTTATGTCTCACATTTGACTGGATGTTTGGTTATAAAATAATTGACTGGCACATAGAAGAAAAATTGGCCCTGTTAGCTGTTGAGTTTTGTTTGAGAGTAGCACATTAACATCGGATATCGTTGGTGCTTTCTTTGCTGGTCTCTGCTGGGGTCAAAGTTCCCTCTGCCACGTTGAGCCGAGCTAGCCAGTCCCGTGTTTGACAGGATGCTATAAAGCCAGGACAAGATTCCAAAGTTAAATATGGCAGTAACAGATGATCTGGGCGTACAGTGACAAAAACAGAGATGCCTTATTACAAGTGTGTTATCAAATGATACTGGAACCGTGATCGCTCAAGATTGACCCGGCTTCTGTAAAGTGCCCCCATCTGGCATCAAAAGGAGGATTGTACCCACACTGATTAATCATAGCTGATGAAAAGACGCAATGATGGCCTAAAAAGACGCAGCAGCAGCAGTTAGCAAATGCAACTGCAAAATGGTAGAATAATAAAGGAGAGAGGTGTGTTGCTGAAGTAGAGAATTCATTAATCTTGTCCATATTTGCTCCAACCTTCATTAACAATATACATTAAAGGATTAGTTCTTAAACCGTTAATCATGAACTTTGAAAAATGTCTACAAAATGTCTAAAATGTCCCTGTTTTCCGTTAGTATAGATACATGCTACTGAAGCTGCATTAGAGCCACCTGCACAGGACTCGAGAATCTTTCTCGCAAATGCAGACTCAGTGGAGCCAGTTGAAGCAGGTGTCAAGCGCATGGCAGTTGACACGTCTGACTTTAACATAATTAGTTTATTATCAAGCTATCTGTTCCAAAGACAAGTCCTCACATCCACTGATTGAAACACTACCGGACTGACACTGCATTTTCCACTTCAGTACCCCTCTCTCTTAGTATCCCTCTTTGTCTGGCTTACTATGGCACTCAAAAAGGAAATCCCCATATAATTGACAGGATTAAATTAGCACATTAATAACCTGATGTTCCTTAAAAACTAATTCCATCAATTAACCCAAAATTAAATGTAGAATTTCCTCCTGCTTGAACAACTGCAGTACCTTATTTGCTAATAAAGGTATAGGTCAGGTTGGAGGGTAGACATGTATATGGTAGCTAAGAATCTATGCTAATAGGGGAATATTCATAGAAAGAGCTGTTTAAAGGGCCGGATACAGGTTTGACAATTTAATTGCTGGGTTAAAGATATGCTTGATTTGCCTCTTTAATTAGTGAATATGAAGATAGTGTGATGTCTGAGATATTGTTTTTAGGTACTGGAGAGATAATAAAATTAAATCTAGGAAATCCACTTTTATTAAGGGATATGTGAGCCAAAAGACCTCTTAGACACCCGAGCACTGCACAGTAGTTTAAAATGCTGCGAGTAGCTTTATCACAGTAACGGTTTCTCTGACAACAGAATGAAATCTACCAGGTCACAAGAATTTATAGTACCTTTATTGCACATTGTTTTTGGATCACAATGGCACTCTAAGGTACAGATGAATGACGTGTGGCATATCTGGTTTCGACCGCACAGTGTATACTATACTATTGCAGGACGATACAGCTTTTAGCCATGGAGGCGGCAGATCAGTAAGAGTCAAAAGAAGAAAGGGATTCTCAAATGAGTTGTTTTTTAAAAGAACATATATAGTAATGAAGGCAGTTGTACTTTGTTGGCAAACTTCAGATAGTATCAACCAACAGTAAGATTCACAATCACATCTATGTATTAAACTATTAAAATGGTTTATTTTAGACTATAAATATTAACATAGCCATATCATATAAAAAAACACAAGGCACAATTGATCAACCATTGAGGCGAGGGAGCGGATAAAGGATAATGAGGCTGGCTTGTTTAGAGACTTCCAAGATTACAAGTGTCTAAGCAAATCTTTTATAATAAATTTTAAATAAATTGTAACTTTAATAACTTCTAACACTGGCACCCGCTAAAGACAGTAGAGATTAGTTAAAAACCCCTGTGTGATATGCAGATATGTGGTTGTCTACCATGTGTGTTTGCATGTGCAAATATATTTGTTCTCTTGTTCTGAGGTATTCAGGTTAGTATTGTGCATTGGGGGGTCTGTAGATCAGGCTGTCAAGGTTTGTTGTTGATCAGTGTGATGGCATAGTGAAGATGATAGTAGACAGAATACTGATTAGAGTGTATTGGGTCTCTGGTGATCCAACCAGCCTTCTCAACATATTACTTATCGTAGACGTTCTGGGTTAAGGGAAGCTCAGATTCATTGATGGGTAGTCTGGATCAATCTGTACAACCCAGTGGAGATATGTTGGTGGAGATCAAGTCAAATCAGATGAGTAGTGAAACATTTCAACCTAACAAGAAAGAAGTCTGATTCCCATGACTTGACTTAAAAAAAAAGAAAAAAAAACTATAGAAACCTTTTAGTTGAGTTGATGCCATGCAATGCAGTGATACAGGTTAGAACACTCTCGATCCTGACCTGTATCCTAAAAGTCTTCCATCTGACGTGAAAAAGGCATTGTTGTGCTTTTTTTCACCACTTAGCCTGTGCGTTCATCCCACAGAACATGCTCTGCGTGTATGTGTCATATTGAACCTAGGGTAAGGAGAATTGATTTCTGAGATGCAGCAATAATTACATTCCATGAGAACAATTGGATTTGAGTAAGGACGGACACTGTGAGGCAGTCAGAGTGGGCAAAAAAAATAACTGCAAACAGGCGTCACAATCAAGGTCACATCTTCAATAGTGTGAAACCAAGCAAACTGGCTAATCAAGATTGTGTGAAGGTTAAGGTTGGCCACACTATTGGAAGACGATGGGATGTTATGAAATCATCTGTTATCTAACCTCTACAGGGGACAACCGCATAATGCGTCTAGAACCTCCCTCCCTACAATTTCAAGGGTTAGCTGACCACAGATAAAACCCCCGGGGACACAACAACGGCTGCAATCCAAACAAAAACACCAAGTTCTATTACATGTTAAGACATTTTGAAATCTCAGTGCAAAATTAAGCTCAAAATACCTCCCAATAAAAAATGTAAGATCTAAAACTAGCATTTCTGAAATCAGATGTCCATCTCATCATCATTCTATAGACAATTAGAAAAAAATCTAATTCAGATATGTTATTAGAAATAAAGTAACTTTCCAGATGTTAATGTCAGCAATAAAAACGTTTGCCTTGTGTTGCTTCGCAAAGGTTTTTTAGAAGACATATGTAGAATTCTGATGCCATGTACTTAGGCAAGTTTAGACAAAATGGGTGCTTGAAACATGAATCTAAAGCTGTTTTCAGACATATGTACTACTACAGAACTACAACTATTCTGCACCTCTAGAATATGTAAGAACGCTAATAGAGAGTCGTCCAAGTCCAAGTCAGTTGGGCCTGATATTAAACAGCCTGCTAGTACAAAGCCCATGTAATGGCCGACTGAGGCCATATGTGATTAGTAGGGAGGAAACTATCCAGAGAGTTCACAGTGAGTGAGTGGGCATGTGGACAAAGTTTCTATCATGTGACTAACACTGCTTGGATATGCTGGAAGCAAAGCAAGCCCGAAATTTACACCACCAGAACTTTCATACATTTAACTCTCTACTATGTTGTTTCAATGTCAAACCACAGCCTGTTGCTAGTCCTTTTGCCTTAGCATAATTGGTACATGGTGGAAAATTGCAATTTCTCATTATTTGTGCATTAGACACATTATTAGCATTTTTAGAAATCACACTCATGTCCCAAAATTTCTAGAGAATAATAATAATAATAATAATAATAATAATAATAATCAAAGCCTGTTAAGTATGAGGAAATAGGACCTTCAGAATCACATCTTTTTGAGTGTCACTACATCCCTGGGCAGCTGTCCGAGGCTTTGTGTGCCGATGGTAACCTCATTGAAACCTTTGGAGGACCCGAGGGTCCACAGGAAATGGAACGCAGGGGCACTTTATCATGTTCACCAGTTAGCTGTAGAGGGCAAAAAGTGGAGGAAGGGGTAAATGAAGGCGGTTCATTAGATCCTGATCCAGATCCCCTAGAGGGCCAGAAGGAGGCTGGAGGGCATGGGATTCATGCTAGCAGAGAATTAGACAGGATTTGCTGCAGGCTTTGGCTCCTCTGGATGAATCCTTACTCATCATACACTTGAGACAGGCAGGCTCAGTTGCTAACACCACTGTAATGCTCATGTTATTAGTTGAGGAGTATTGCTAGACAGTGGGGTTTAAATTCCTACATTGATAAAGAAAAAGAAAGTCATATTAGTTTGAATTGTGCGTTAAAAAATGTGTTAGATTTCATGCTAAAATATCAAGAAAGTTAAAGACAAATAGGGTTAGGTTTCAATTTACCTTCATCCGTCTTTCGAAATCACTCTGTGATCTATTATGCTCTCTTCTCATTAAAAATTTTTTTCGTTACCCATATACTAAGCGGTCCTCTCCACACCTCACATCTGTAGTGACCAGACCTTGCAGTACCCATTCAGTAGAGATGTTTTTCTAGCACATTGATATTAAATGTTGAAACTAAATAATTATAGAAAATTTGCTATTCTGGCTTTGAATATAGACAAAACAGAAGTAACTGTCTTGGCTTATGAGGCAAAGCATCTGTACCGTATATTTGGTTCTAGAAATTATTTTATACAATGTGTGACTGGTCACTGGGCATCCCTCAAGAAACACCACATTTGGGAATCACATATAAGAGATGCAAATGTCAAAGAAAGTAAAGACCCTGGAATATGATATTGACTAAATAATTTATTTAAAGCATCTACTATGACACAAACCCCCTCTTCACCCATCATCCATATTTTCAATTTATAATTAAGACACAAAGCACATTTCTTGATTATTAATGGAAAATACAAGTAAGTACACATTTGTGTGCGCTTGTCTTTAAGGCTGAGACAAATCCAAAATAGAGCTTATCTGTGTATTTTCATGTAATAAGGCTGGAAAACAGTCTTTAGACTTCTTGTAGATTTCATGCATGGCATTGTAATCTGTGTGCTCCACTGCAGCACAGCAACGATCTTTTGAAGAATAATTCAATCACATTAAGACAAACCATGACAACTATTGGCATCTGAATTTACGGTAGATTATTCATGCTCTTATTGTGAGAGGCAGGCATCTTTCAGCTGATGCAGACCTTTGTTTTCCTGGTTTTTGGGTAGCAGTGAACACAAGGCACTCACTGTGGTGACCAACTTAAAAAATGTATCCAATTTATTGGTTTATTTCTTGTGTTTAGCCTTATTCAGTCTTTATTGATCTTAACAGCTGTTGAGAAATGACACAGGTTGCATCAAATGAGATACAATAATGCAAAACATTTATAAACTGTGCTAAAATGTACAGTGCAGAGTTTTAGAGGATGTCAGTATTAGTAAAACAAGATAATCTATATTTTATATAACAGTTTACATAGATAAATGTTTATCACGAGTGGTATCACTTGTAGTGATGTATCCACAGAGAGTTATCGTACAACTCTGCAGTTCCTCTCAAATAAACTGAGAATTTTTGTATCTTTTCATCCCACAGCTTTGGTTTTCCAGCCTGCACCTTGCACATGCTCCGCACCAAGCAGTCGGTCACAGTAATTTTGATTCCAGAGGAAACTGAAGCAGAGACTATTTGATACATAAACTAAATTTAGTAAAAGTTTCCTGATAATTAGGACATATCTTTAACACAGTCTGTAATGTACGTTACTGGAATGAATGTGTGAACAACCATTACATCAAGTAGCTCTAAGCTCTAAAGAAATGCATAAAATACTGTATGTGCTAGTGTTGCACTTTGTGTTATTCATGGACAAGTCTTTGCTAATGTATTTATATCAAATTTGCAAGGTGATAATATGTTTATGTTGTAATTGCAGCTTGGTGTGCTGCTACCATGCTTGTGCAAGCACGCTTTCTGTTTGTCTTGTACACCTTTAAGAATAGAATTCTGCTCTAGACGTTGTGAAGAACCATTTTAATGACCATGAGATGTTTTTTAAGGGGTTAGGTGGATATAAGTTGTTACAGATCTGCTTTTGACTGGTTCTTAAACATGAACCCACCAGTCACACTCCAAGCAAGTTCTCTTTTTCTTAAATCACTATGGCAACAGCCATTGACAGGACAGATAGGCAATAGTGAGTGTCCTTATCAACAAAGTGAGTTATAAGAGCAGACGGTTCCACCATCTGCAGAACCCTCTTATTACCTAACATTTACCCCACGCAGCACACTGAGTGAATCAGTGCTTATCCAAGCTGCATAGTAAACCACTGAACCATCAACATAGGGAAACACTGTCTTTGCACAGCCTGCTTGTTGCTAGTTTCTTTGTTGGGGTTGGTGAAGTCTTCTATTGAACTGATGAGAGGACAATCACTGTTGAAAGAGTTGAGTGTCATGATGAAGTAAGAGTCATAACATTGGCAGTGCAGTCTAACTCACTCTGTCGACATCGAAGAGGATGTAAAGTAAAGGACTTTTAAGAAGACACGGCCGATCACACAAACACACAAACTATCCGGCTTTTGGAATCGTGCAATCAAAAGTTTGTCATTTTGTGTTTGGTCCTAGGAATTGAAATACTTCAACTCACGCTAGTGTTCATTAGATATGCTTCAACAATAACATTCAGAAAACATTCATTGTCTTCTGCATTTTGATTTATTTTGTTGTGTTTGTGTTTTAATTAGACTCTGTTGTTTGGTTGACTAAGTTTGCATGTTTTATATTTTAATTGTCTTTGTTTTTTTGTAAAACATTTTTGGTATAAGCAGTGGGAGTGTTGTTTCTTTGTTATGGGCCTCTTGCCTGTTGGCACTAAGGTATTGTGTGTTGTTGTCTGTTGTACCCCTTTCTGCGGTCTGTAAAGCTGGTTTTAAGCTTGTCCACACAGTGAACAGACATGATTTGACATGATCAACGTGTCAGTGTGCGGGATACACAGATCCACACAAAGCATTATTGAGATTTAAGGGTCAAACATGCTTTCTACAGAGAACCATGCATGAGTTCCTCTGCAGATGGGTGCACTCTGACTGCAGAAATCAATGTGTTCATACTTGCACAAGCCCCATTGTCGTCTACATTGTTATTCTCTGACACTGTAATGGCTGCCATGGACGACTCCACAGCAGGGCACAGGAGGACCAGGCCCCTGCAGGGTTTCTGTGCCAAATTCTGCAAGAAGGACGCAGCAGACCTTAGAAAGAACACATCAGTTCCTGTTTGAGCCTGTAACACCAAAAACCCTCTGCACATATCTCGACTAAAGTATAACTACATCTTTAGGAGTGCATGGAGCACTAAAACCAATCACTGTCCTTCATGAGCTCACCATTGGGTTGTCACATTTTATTTGGAACTATCATTCAGGGAAAGAATTAAGAGACTGTGCTTTAATAAAAAAAAGAGCCTGTATGTCATGTGCCAGCAGGTGAAGTGACCGAATGACACCAGTACACCAGCTGCCAATTAAGACACAAGTGCCTCTTGAAATAGTGTACAGGTGTTTGACAGTATATGATCATTTAGGTTGAAGGCTTTAGGCTTGTATAAGCAGTCTGACTTCATCATTTAGATACAGTGGCTGTCCTAAATTTATGCATAAACTTGCAATAAGGTTGTCACATTTTATCAGAGAAATCCTGGTTTGATTTGTAATGGTCTGTCTCAGTTCAACTTTGTATTTGGTCACAGCAAGCTGTGTCTTCTACTCCGACAGGAGGTCTTCATAAACTACTCTTTTATTAAGATCTGTGCCTCTTTTGCTCTGTCAGAAAGCTAGTCAGTAGCTTCTCTCTTAAATGAGGCAAAATTAAGAAAGAAACACATGCCTGAAAGTAAGACTCCTTGGTCTGGTTAAAATTACAGTGATAAACTCTTTAGACGGTGATTGCCCTCTCATCAGTCTGTTAGTTTGTCAGCAAAGTTTGGGAAAGCTTTATCTGATTCACGTATTTGTTGCATTTGACTGTGTGGGACAAATATTCATTCTGGCAGTATAATATCTGTGTGTGTGTGTGTAAGTGCACAGAAAAAGAGTAAATGGAAAAAGCGCACCTATGCAATGTCTAAGCGTTCAGAAGTTTACAAGTTGTTTACTCATAATTGTTTAGTTCCACTCATGTTCCTTGATTTGTTACAGGAATAACTCTGTATTATGTTTTTTTTTATAAAAAAAAAATGTTTGTCCTCCAGCAACTCCATCTGTGAAAGCTTCATGCCCTTAACAAATAAAGTTACAGTGAGAGGAAAGAGAAGTGGGGGAAAGAAACTGAAATTACAGCAGCTTCTGGAAGAATCCTGCAGACTTGGACTGTCAATTTGTTGACATTAATCAGGTACCAGACAGCCACATTCCGGCATCATATAGGAGAAAGGTTCCTCGCTCCATATTCTGCAATAATCTATGCTGCTATTTTGTGTGGGAGATGTGACATTGTCTGCTCGAGGCACTGAAAACCCGGCCTACGTCTTTTCTCCTGCTATGCTTCATGGTTTCATGCTGCGCTGCTTCTCAGCTGGGCCATTCAGCATCAAAATCCCATCATTTCTACCCCTAATCTTCATTCAGGGAACAACTGCCGCTCTTTGCAAAAGGCAAATGGAATCAGCTGCAGCCATCTCTCCTAGCCTCTAACCACACCCCTGATCATTATGAATTCATTACAAAGGGTTATGCACTAACGGCATTTATGAAAGTAGTGAATTAGATGTTCACATGCCAATGAGTGAAATGCAAAGTGCTGCAAACAGGTGCAAAGAATGAATGGAGGGGAACACTGTGATAGTAAGGAAATATCTCATAAAGCAAGGCACAGCTAGCCAGTTTTGCTTTTACTGTTTTTTATTTTTAAAAAAAGGGCATTTTTTTATGCAGTTGAGTAACAGCAGCTGCAAGCACATAGGCGTGAAAACTCCACTTGCAAGATGTTCTTATCACAATCTCCTGTTCCATTCCAGTATCCTCAAATCAGAATCTCCTCTCCAGAAATTTTGCATGCTTTTATGGTCTGTTATAGGCTTTATTCTCCCCTTTCTACTCTGATCTTTTCTTCTTTTTTTCTTTCATCTCGACTCACTTCTATCTTCACCTTTCCTTCTTTGAGTAGGGGCTCTCTTTAACTTTTTCTCTCATTTTCTCTTCTTTTCTCTTCTCTGATCTGATTTCAATAGATTTCTCAAGTTCTCCACTTCTCTTTTCTCCTGTGCTCCATGTATGTGCAGAAGTATATGCTTTCTATGACCTGACTGGAACAAGGCAGAGTATACAAGCCTAACAGTAGGAAAGCAATTTATTTATCTCTCTGCCTGGCATGACCCCTTTTTGTGGAAAGCAGATTGCCTCTAAAAGTGTATTTTGAGGGCACATCCAAGGTCCTGCTTCATGCACAGGTAGATGTACCATTTCCTCCCCATCAATGCCATGTCAAGGTGTTAGGTTGAGAACCCCGGCAGGTTTTTCTTGCAAATGCAGAGAAATATGTTTTGGCTGTGGGCTTAGTGCTAACAAGAACAGCGGCCAGTTAGTGATCCATATTGAACCTGTGGAAATCTAAAATGGGCCCTTCATTTTCCTTGTGCATCCAGAAGATTAGAAAAATATCAGGTGCAGAGGAAACACACGAAGTTGTTATGCAGCTTTTTCTCAGATATATTATGTTCAATTTCGAGTTGAATTTCTTTGCTGGAACAGCAGAAGAAGAGGTCACTGTTACAGCGATAGTTCTTAGAATTATAGGTTTTCTTGCAAAAGCAACTAGTAACAATATCTTTCTTTACCTTCAAATATTTACATCAGTTTGTCAAGTTTAACCACACTCTAGTGTGGGTGTTGCAACCACAGTGGTTCTTTGCCGTAGTAATTATTTAGAGGAGGTTATGAGAGAAAACCGTCTGAGACTCAACTCAGGCAAGTTGCTTTGGTGTTGAAAATGTACATGTACATTTGAACAGCCTGAACACCAATAAAGTAAATATGTTAGTGAAGATTCTCAGTCATTAAGGTGAGTTTATTTGGATACTGAGTCCTTGCTATTGAACTTTCACATTTGATGGAGTGTCTATGATGGGTTTTATCCTGTCTTATCCTGTTCTTCACCATGAATCACAGGTATAGGCTTGTTGGGATGAGGCTTTGCAACACAAGTGGCTCCTGTCATCTGCAGTTTAATATACCTGCACCAACATACTTAAGCTGTGTGGAAGTAGAGTTGTAATTTGTTACTACCCTCTCATACAACCCGTAAAAGCATCTTGTGAAATAGCGCCCCTATGGCAGCAGGTATCTGTTGAAGTAGCACTATAAAGGCTGCTGGAATACTTGACCTTCCGTGTCATGGAAGCTATCCTAAACACATGGTTCTAGGTGTGCAACCATCGCAGTTTGGTTTCATTGAGAAAGGAACTTGCTTGGGTTAAGGCATCAAGACAGCTTGTTAGGTTTATGTACTGAAACAACATGGTTAGGTAAAGAAAAGAAAGATGTAATTAAGGATTAAAATAAGTACTTCCTTAAGGCCACATATGATCATCAGGATAGTCTTCAGTAAAGCCCTCAGCGTGCTTCAAACAAAATGTGCAATATAAAGTGTTACTAGCTACAAGAGGGGCAGTCTGCCATCATGCTGTATCTTTGTGGCTGTATCACACTAATCTCTTTCCAAGAATTAAGTGGCTTTTAGAAGTCTTTGAGCACCATTATCCTCATGTGAACGGGTTATTATGTGGAGAGTACAAACAGTTGTACTCACCAGTTGTGTGAAGAAAAAAACAAAACACTCTGTGTACTTTTAAGCCTCCACACAGATGGCCAATGACTGCATAAAACAAGCTCGATTGCCTATTTTTGACAGTACCTTCCATTTTTTGCCCATTGGCTTTGGACAACAGTGGAGATCTGGCAGATGAATAGGCCATATTAGGCTTTGGATTCACAGACAATGCTTGTTAGTAGGTTGGGTTTATTGTTGATTTTGCTGTTTATTATTCAATATCAAGAAAAACACTGAATTTCACCAGATAACTTTCAAGGTAAATTTACTCCTCCATACTGTGGCGTCTGTACTGTGCTGTTTCCACTTCAGTATAATGGAGCCTAATCATTTTCATCATGATCATGCAGAAATAAGTGACAGATCTTTAAAATATTAGAGCAATTGAAATATAATCCCACACTACACTGATTACCCAGTGGGGGTAATACCCATTTGTTATGATAGTTAAAAAGGCAAACATTATATCAATCATAATACTGAATGTGACAATTCTTTGATTACCTTGAAACTTATTCAAACTAATTACGCATATAGATAAATTTGTACAGATTCTAACGACGTGATAATGTGGTAATGGTACTGTTGTCTTTTAAACATTGGGTAAATTCAATAATGAATTATAATAATAATTATTCCAATAATCAAGAATATAATATGAAAGAATATATGCTGGGAACATATACAAGAAAATAAACGTCAATGAGCACTCTGTTCCTGCACGTGTGGTGGTGCATGGAGCACCCTTCATAAACGCAGAGTGAAATTAATCTAGATTTAAACAAGTATCAAACGCCAAACAACAGGGAACAGGAGACCTAAAGTAGAAACATGACCTCTTTAGTTTGCAAAGGTTTAGTTGGATAACAACACTATTTTTAGAAGACATGTTTGGGACTTCAGGGCAGACCTCAGCTATTACTGCATATTAAAGATGCTTTTTATTATGTTTTATTTATTAATTTTATTAAAAATGTCACTAAAAAGACCTAACTAATAGTAATATGTAAAAACTTTTTAACTTCACATGCCTTGTACTCACCTATCCGTATGACCCATATGAAGTAAAGACTTACATTCTTTAGCGAATTTGAACCTGTAAGTCTTATGCCCAAGACATTTACAGTGTCTTTGTATGAACATACCGTATGAGTCACCGTAGCACTACTGATCACTAAATATCCTTCAGTTCACTGTAATTGTGTTTAATCACTTTTCACATCCATTGATTGTGTGTGGCATAAACATTTAATTCTAGCACCTAGTGTGGGACAACAGATGGCAAACCTCAAGGTTGTAGCCCCTCCATCGTACCATGCATTATTCAAAACCCATTTGTCACAGGAAAAGTTCCAGTGTAGCCACAATAAACATCCGCCGGCTCGTTTGTTTGTGCCTTCAGTATACATGTGCAGTGCAAAGGTTCAATACTTGTACAATTAATGACCGATATTTTACAATGTGCTAATCTCCTTGCATTATTTAACAGCCATCATTTCATTATATCACTTTGTTATGTTCATCTGTTTTAGAAGGAAACATAGATATGAAATAGCTGTCATTAACCTCTGTGCGTAGCGCACGCTATAATCAACTGCGCAACATTGTTGTCGGGGTGGCAGTGAATTATTTGAGTGTGTAGAAAGCAGTGATGTGCTGTCAACTTCACATACTTTACTGTGGTCGAGTGGCGTTCAATATTTTGCACCTATTCATCTGTAAAATACAAATTAGATGACAGTTTAGCGAGTTGAGAATAGTTGGTCTTATGGTGATGTTGAGGTTCACAGAGTTCATCTAAATCCACTGCCTGTGCACTACCAGATGTAATTATGTTTGCATCACACCGGCACTTTTTCCTCCTTTGTCAATTTGCCTGTTCTCGACTCAAGTCTCTGTTGAGCAAGGAAGTACTCAATGTATTGGGGTTAAGAGAGGTTGAGACCACTTTGATTTGCTTACACACACACACAGCTGCTTTAAGGTATTGGTTTTGAGGTCAGAGTCATGATCAATGTGAGTGATGGCTGAATAGCAGGCTCAGAGAAACCAGTTTTCACAGTACAGAAAGAGAAACAATGCTACATTGAAATGAGTTGCTCCTTTGCTTTATTGGAACTACAGCTTAGACACAATCACAAACACATACAGTATACTACCTAATTTGAATTTTATCCAACAAAAATTTAGTTGACATTTCACTGTGTGCAAAAAAAAACTTTGTTATTGTGTGTTTAATTTCATAACAGTTAAGAATTTTGACATCATATGTAATTGTATGATGTGACATAATAAGGCTAATGTGACTAATTGACAATATTAGCTTAATGAGGTGTTTCACATAAGAACATTCATTGGTGGATAGTACATTTACTCAGGTCCATTATAGCACATACTGAACAGTACTTACATTTTATGCCACTTTACACTTGACATATTGGACCCTTTATTCTACTGAGGTTATGGAGCGGCTTTATTTTTTTATTTCAAAACTGATCAGATGTGTTTTACACTATGTAAACTCAGCATTTTTGTTGCACATTTTGTTGTGGGGCGAGTTGATGTGGTGGCGTTGTTGCTTGGACAGTCGGCAGTAGTCTATGGTGGTTCACTTCCTGGTTCCCCCTGATTCCTGGTCATATGGGGCAGTGTCCCTGGACAAGGAACTGAACCCCCAACCCTTGATGCGTCAAGGGCTCAGCCTGTCCACAAAAAATTTCCCCAAGGGGGTTTAGAAAGTTTCTATTATTATTATTATTATTATTATTATTATTATTATTATAGTTTGTTAAGGAACAGGAACTGCAAAAAAAAAAAAAGACACACTTCTTATTGCGGTTCCACCACGTACATTTACATTTCAATAGTATCCCTTATAGCTGAAGGCAGCTTATAGGTAACATCATTTTGGAAAAGTGTATGTACATCCACGTGGTGTGGAGCACATTAAATCCCTTGCATAATATCTCTGTGTCCTTTTTAACCAGTGCGCAAACCAGTTGTGTGAATTGCGTTGTACTCCGCTGTGCTCACTGGCATTAAAACAGACTTTGTTCCAATTACCACCAAGATGACTAGTGGACTGTCCGATCAATGGCTCTCCGAGGATTTCCCCTGCTATAATAAAAAAGGTATTTCCCGCACTAATCTGTCATATAGAAAGCCTGAGGGATGCTGGGATATTGATTATGAAGAAGAGGTGATATCACAAGGTCACAGTCGTCTTGATTAAAGAAGAAAAAATGAAATTAATTGACTTGCTAGTTGTTGTTGTTTTTGTTTTATAGATGAATCAACACTACAATACACCACAACCACATATGCACAACAAGATAATCACATCATCACAACACATAAACTGGATGATGCTGATGATCAGTGACATGTGTGTGCATTCATTAATCGTCTGACTAAAATTTTTAAATACCCTGTTAATTGAATATAAGGATAACATACGCGGACTACTGTTGATCATTCCCATGTTAATTACAGTGGAACGGCTAATTAACCAAACAATCATATTGCTACATGAAATAAAGTACCACCACCCACGTCCCTCTAACATTTATTAATGTTTTCATCAATATAAATGGATTTTCAATGTTGGGTCATATTTTGTCTCCTTGTTACTACTTAATGATTTATAATGGCCCAAGCAATAAAGCACAGGAGGATGGAAGTAAACTTCTCTGCATTATAATTGAATTTACTATATTTGTTTTTCGAAATCCAGTGACTAATCACAGGGTCCAAGACAAATTTATCACACCCACAGAGAGGTTGATTATTTCATTCTGTAATTTCAATAGGAAAAAAAAGTCCTTGGTCAAATGTGCTTTTGCCAAGTTGTTTACCACCAAGCCACCCCCTCACCGCCCCCTTCCCACATTCCTGTCACCTTTCATTGCTCAGCTACACCATCATTCTCCCTCTCTTGCCCTCCCTCTCTTTTTTCTTCTCCTTCCCCTTCAGGAATCCAGCACATATATAAATTACAGTTTTGTCACAGTTAATTAAGGCCATGGAGAATTAATGACACCGATGTGGGGAAAAGAGATCTTCGTTATTATAATTATTGTGATTCTATTCCAGGCCTTCTGGCTCAGTGGTCAGTCCCTGTATTGTAGGACAACAGCCAGGGTTGCTGAAACTGAGACAGAAACTGTGGCACACGAGAAAGGTAACCAGTTCTAAAGATATACTGACAAAATGCCCAAAGTGCAATATGTAGCCCCATTTAGGTAGTGAACAGAATGTGTTTTTGCAAACTTGTGGATTTGTACATTCGTGTGGCCGTGTGCAGAGGTGGAGACTCTTCTCTCACAATGGCGCGGTACTAAAACAGTCAGTGATTGAGATAGATAAACCATTTGTTTGTCAGGCCAACAGACAAATGTGCAATCAGTCAGTGAGACTGACAGGTAGAAACACATAAAGTCAGTCAGCCTCCCAGTCAGTCATTCAGTCAGAGAGATCTAAAGCCCCTCAGTTAGTCAGGCAGATGCATGCAAACTCAGTCAGTGGGTCAAGTCAGCGAGACAGATGGAGATGAAGAGATCAAAGTGGGAGGTCTAGATGGACCAGCAGTGCAGATGGCCATGTAGACAGATCCCAGCCCAACTTAACAGCCGCCCAGCAAACACATTACCAGACAGAACCGTCTCACCAGCAGCCAACTGCCCCGGAGCTCAGCGGGCCGGCTGTCTAAGCCAGCTCTTTCCAGTCTGGGAAGTGGGTCAGAGCTACACAAGCACAGTCAGAGTTTGATGCTACTTGGATATGTGCATAATGTGTCTTTTTGCTGGACTGATAGAAACTCATAGTCATAATATAATTACAGATCATTTTCAGCAGCCAGGAGCCAATAGGATGCAGTAATACATGGAACCTAGTACTATATGCTCAGCATCCACATCGCACCTGTATCAGAGCTGTATCAGGCACGTTTTATGAAGAAATAATTTTAATTAAAAAGGAGTCATGCTTAAAACACACAGTGCATAAAGAGAACACAGTGTGGTCTAATATGACATCAGCTAATGTTGGCTGACTACATGTTTTGAATCAAAGGTGTGGAGTAAGCATTGCTCAGTATGTCAATGTCACACTGGCATGTCAGGGATACATTTCAGTAGATTTATCATGTATAAAACAAAATTCCTTTCTTGTTCCTCTCTGGTGGTGCTTTTCCACTTTGGCATGTCTTATACACAACTGACTCAAACCGATCTTGGAAGCTGAGGGGAAATTCAATGTGCCATTATTTTGTAAATTCCACCTTTGGTGGTTGGTAGGCCTGTACAGACTGGTTAATCACATGGCATCATCTGAGACCATGACAGTTTATACAAACCTTAAACTGAGTGAGAGGTAACCGTTTAGTACAACACATACCAGAGTAATTGCTGAGGAATGGACGAGAAACAACCTCATGACTGTTTATGAGTAGTTCCTGGGTAAACCAAATCAAAGACTGTAAACTGTAGCAGAAGGTCTTGAATTACTTTCTAAATGCACCACATGTGATGCATGAACGGGGGAATCTTTGGTCTCAACAGCATGTCTCAGCATAAACAGTCTACCCAGCAATAACCTTATGCTGAAAATTTAAAAAAATTAAATAAAATAGATTTTATCAATTTACTGTTATTGTGAAACCAACTTAATCATTTGTGAGTGATGGAGCTAACATTTTATATAAGTTAAAATAAGTGCCACTCAAAACCTCTTGCCAACAATGTCTAATGGTAAATCCTTTTCTGATCATCATGAACTACTACTAATTACTCAGTATGATGTGTAACTTGAGGGAAGACAAAAAAAGTAGTTAATGATAAGGTATAGCTGCAGTTTGTGCCGCCCAGCGACTGATTTAGAGTCATCCAGGAAGTTCTCATTAAGTTCTTCTAACACAATAAAAAAACAATAACATAGTTGAGAGTCCCTTGCAGTTTTTCCAACTGAGCAGTCACGGAGGGAGCCGCACTGTCTGGAAAAGGGAAGGAAAAAACTGATGTCTTACAATAGAGAGTGTTATTGGTCGCAATTCAGTTTTAGAGGATTTCATTAGTATCGGATTCAGTGGGCAGCACTAGTGCCATCCAGTCTAAATGTTGATTCATAGAATTTCATTTGTACTGGTATCAGTGGACAGTTCAGAGTTATGTGGTAGAGATGCTGTATCAGAGAATTTCATTAGTATCGGGTTTTAGTGGGAGTTTTTTCGCTGTGGTGCAAGTGCTGCTTCACATACATACCAACTCCTCCAGGAAACAAGTCTGCGAGAAAAGCTGATCTACAGCATGTATTCAAAGAAAGTTTGTAAAAGAGTCTGGCCTTTCTGATCCTGTAACAAGTGAGTGTAGATGCACAGTCTTTGATCCTCTAAAAGCATCCTGGCATTCTACATCTCTCTGAACCCCAGCTCAAATCGTTCCCTCTCCCACTCGTTCTCTGACTCTGTTCAGTTAATCAACCATAGCCTATTTTCTCCTCTGCAAGGTCCTGTGTTGTGTTGTTGCTTTGCCACGTTGCCTGTGTGTGATGCGTTTCAGTCAGTTATACGCTGACATCCACCTTATAGGCCAAAACACACAGTTAACCATTTTATTGCATCTATCACTCACTGCATATTACGCTATGACCCATCTTTTTAACCTATTGAATCATATTATTTAGAATTATATCCATAATTATTGTTATGCAAACAGTTAAGAAAGAGCATGTGTGTGTGTGTGTGTGTGTGTGTGTGTGTTAAAAAAAATGCAGAGGTTATCCTGTTCCTAGCAGCATGAACAAGAGGCACGTTTAGGAGAAGACTACAAATTAGAAATGGGAGACATGATGGCTGAAAGATCAGTGTAGTTGTAGAGAGCGTGATGAAATAAACCCTTCCTCACATCCCTCTGGCCTCAGATTTGTCGTTACGAAACAGCTCTCCACTGATATCTTCCCACCCAGCCCTGCAGCCATTTGCACAAACATTCTGTGAATGTTCTCACTGAGCTCTTAACTTAGCATAAAAATCCTTACAAGTTCTTCCAGCGTGGGATGATTTAGGAGAAGACTCAGCAAAGACTGAGTAAAGGAAGGTCAAGTGTGCTTTTCTTTTTTGCACGGTACAGTTAAGAGATTGATCAGGGGTATCTGAGCATGCCTCTATGAGGCGGTTTAGGTTGGTGGTGGTGTGGATGCGTACCCGAAGTGACCCTGACAACACCGGGGAAGTCCATTCCATCCATTATAGCTGTTGTGTTGGATTACAGTGCATGCTTCTGGTGGGAATAAAATTAATCAAGACTGTGAAATGTGGTTAATGGTGTAAGAGAGATACATTATTGAAAGAGAATTGCAAACACATCTAGTATAATGAGATTAAGACCAGCCACAATATGATCACTCCACAATCTAATCCATGGCACAGCATTAACTCACTGATTGTACATGATATGACTACACTGTGGGCTTGTTTACAAGCTGCCTGCATGACCGCTCATTCATTTGTCCATTATCTATATATGCTGCTTATCCTGTTAAGGGTCATGGGGATGTTGGAGCTAATCCCAGCTGTCATTGTGCATGAAGCCAGATACATCCTTGACATGTTGCTATTCTATGGCCCAATGAACATGTAGAGACAGACATTTATACTCACATATACCTCCATATCGCTCCATGTGTGGGAAAAGCCACACAAACCCAACACAGAAGAACATGCAAAGTCCTGCAAGATCATAAGAAGCACAATCCAAGAGGTGGAGGTAACTGACAGTAAATCTGCCAGTATGGCCATCACCCATCATATTGGGTGAGACAAATTCTGTGGTTCAGATGGTTTGCATCTATTCAACACTATTTTTTTTCCAGTGGTAATGGTGTTAATCATATTAATCTCAAACTGATTGAGAGTAGAGCACCAGGTAACCTGAGGTCTATACATTGTCCTTTTATTAAACTAACTTTACAGTCTTATGTTATTTTTCTCATTTATCCAGCGACATGTCATTTCTCTTTTACGTTAGTGGCTCTTAGCTGATGGCAAAAGATGAGTATTATTATTAATCTGAGGTCATCTTTGGCCACTTCATGAATGTCAGTTCAGACTTCACACTGGTTTACTGCTGCTCTGTTTATCGCATTAAGCAGTGTGTAGCATGGAAAACAATGTGTGGGTACGTTGTGAAATACGTCGCTGGCTGCCAGCATGCGTTGCCACGTAATGACTGGAATGCTTTTTGATCAGCTTTTATATTTTGTAGGATTTAATCTTTAGGACACAATGACTGTAGGGGACTTTGCTTCTATAAACATTCCTGCCTTTGATGAACATATACGCAACAGACTAGACACATAAACATGCAGAGAAAACAATGAACATGTTTGAAAGCCACACTTTAAAGCATATTAGCATACCATGTTTAATTTGTACATGGACAACCCAAATGGTACCAATGACTGCTCATGGACTGTCACAAATTGAGTCCACCATCTTGTTAGATACAGTGCTTATTTATAATGTTGTCTCTTTGTCAGTATCCATCATCCCAGCGTCTTTACCGAGCCATTGGCTATGATATGACCACTGAGCCCAGGCACTGCACACACTGCCAATGGCAACTAATAGGCCCTGCAGGAAGGGCACTCTGCCTGCTGTGTATGTGTCTGTGTGTCACTTTGCTCCGAATACTGGAGGGAAAGAGTTTGTATCTAAATTACTCATTGCCTCAGGGTTGCCTGAGCGTTTGACGCTCAGCCATCTCTCTCTCTCTCTCTCTCTCTCTCTCTCTCTCTGTCTCTCTCTCTCAGTGTCTCTCTGTCTTCGTCTGTCAGACTCACTGTTACTTAATGTTTTTCCTCCTACTCTCTCAAAATCCCTCTATCCTTGTTCCTCCATCTTGCTGTGAGCAACAGTGTTTTCCATCTAGCTGTCAAGCAGATTTTGCAGAAGTGTTTGAAATTTCAACAAAAAAAAAAAAGAGAATGAAAAACACATCCCAGCTTCCACCAACTGGGTGAGTAAGTGAATACATCAGCTTTGTGAATGTCAAATTCAAATCATGGACCTAGAAAGGGAGAAATTATTAGCTCTTACAGTTTGTGAGTATATGATAATATTTGCAAGTGAATCTTTCCCTTCAAAGGATAAATCGGGTTGACATGTGGACTTGACCTTAGTTTCTGCCATTAATTATACTGTTCTTGCAATTTGAGAAGTTAATGGTGAAAAGGAGAAGAAAAAATAGACAATAACACCAAACTTCTTTTGGGTGCACTTACTTTCAGTTTCACTTCAAAATGAAGACGTTAGGAATATTTCCAACTTTGGCCAGGAGCATGCCAGTAATGGCAGCACAAATAAACCACCGCATATGATTGAAAACAAGACATGATCAGTGTTTAATATTTGTTTGCAGAAGGCAATGAAGTTGCCGTGTGGAGCTGCTGCACAGCAGTGAAAAAGAAATGAATGTATTCAAAACCGGCGACTGAGGAAATTACAGACAAATTGGAAAATCTCTGAAAGAAATGAGAGTTTCAGACCGAATCAAAGCAAACCTTCTCTGATATGATTCATAGAACTTAACTAAGAATTAAGCAATGCACAGGACAATTAGTTACCTGGATAGGGCCAAATGATACAGTTTATACAATCTGCAGAATCTCTTGGCTCGTTTACAACCTTTCTGCTTATGTGACCATTTGTGTCCAATCTGTGACCCATCAGACTTAGTTTTCTTGTCTTCCCAGATCTTATTATCGTAGTTATTACAGCATGGTAGAAATGATTATTGCTTTTGTTCGACTTGAGAACAAGACTGAAACAAAGAATTGACCTTGGAGATAACAGTCGTACCGAACCTGCCATAACAAATCTTTTCCATTGCTTTTCACTGAACAAAGTTTCAGTCTCGAGATATTTTTTTGTTTTCTTAATCACTTTCCTTCTTTATACCAGTATATTCATTCTGATTCCTTTCTTTTCTTTTCTGTCTCTCTCTCCTGCATGGCAGTGATACCTAGTATCTCCGCCCTCACTACGGTATAATCAATTTAAAGAGTTTGTCTTGGGTCATTATTACCTGCTGGAGGACCATCTGTTCGCTGAGGCTGGCCGAGAATTCTGCCAGGGACAGACACATACTTATACACGGGGACACACACAGCCTGAGGGATTGCCAGGTAAATTGGAACTGCAGTAAGATATTGGAATGTAGAAGAATTGTGCCTCAGGAAGGGCAGAAGAAAACCCTCGGCCATACGAGTGTGTGTGTGCATATTCTTTTATGTCTTTGCATTCATTCTGTTCATGGTTGTACAGTACAGTATGCATATACATGTATTTTTTGACTTTATAGGCTCACATTTTGTCAAGCCTCTGCTAATTAATGGTGGTACAAAGAATGAGGATGTCCTCTTTCTGTGCCAGCGCCAGAAAATGTCCCATAAAAAGGTAAAGTTAAATTGAGCCAGCAGTTCGCCTTGTAACTTGTAAGTTATCTGCTCCTAGAAACAGTTAATGCAGGTGACCAAACTCAGCCAGACTTCAACTATTTTTTTTGTTTCATTTCCTTCCATTTAACAGACACAACAATTATAAATTAACATGAAAACTCAGTTTTGTTTTCATCCAGCAACAAGTAATAATTCAGGTTCTAGCAATGTTTGTGTTCTTTGTGACCCAGTTGTAATCATTGCTTACTTATCATTCAGTATGTTGCGTCTTTGCAGTTTTAATCTTTACAGTCTATCTTATCTTATAGTATCTTAAACTGTTATTGCAGCAATGCAGATGTATCCCTACGCTAACCAGTGATGTTGTATTTTACATACATCTGTTTAGACTCATATTCTAAAAAGTTAAAGCATAACATCGAGGGGATGTTTGTTCCAGATGTAATAAAATTCCTTCTAGGTGCATGATGGGGCACACATGAGGTCACTGTGACCATAGGGTCATGAGCCAGTGCCTAATGTTTCACTTCTCAACCAATCATAAGGTGTGAGTCGTTCCATTGGTTAACCTGACTCTAATAAAATGTTAAATTAACTGATAATCCTAGATGTTTGTATACGGGGGCTGTTCTGCTACTGTCCACACATGCTCATTTGTAATCATTTTAAGGACGGAGAAGGTGACTTTGTCTGTATATGTGTGTCAGTGACAGGCGATAATGAGTGATACGCATTAGTCGTTCAGCAGCATGATCTGGGCTATATTTAGAGCTAATTGTGTGTTTTGTGTATAGGAGGTTTAAGAGAAGGTGTGACTTTTGCAGAGAAGAAGTCCATCATATGTGAGTCACAGGGCGGGTGAGCAAAACAACCTCATTTATCTCTCTGATTTTCCCCATGACATTTTTGTGAAAATATGAGTGTAACAAGATATATAAGCAAATTATAGAATACATCACAGGTGTAATGTGACACTGCAATAAAAACACATACCAGGATCATGTGTTATTTTGATGGAATATTTTCTCAGGTGCATGTCTTGCTAATTTACTGTCAGTCATACTTTCACTGTACTGTTTACAGTTCACAGTCCTCATGATTGTTTTCTCCAGGCCTAACCTGCCTGTCATTGGGCACTTTGCCAAAATATTGTATTCAAACACGGCCACTCCTTCCTCATTCAATGCCACACTGAATTCAAAGCAACAATAAGTTGTATAAGGAGATGCTACCAGAAGCTGCACATAGTGGCCACACTTTGTACCCTTATGATGCGAGTGTGTGTCAGAGAAGCCTCTTTAATAGGACATCCACTCATCAGTAACCTGTAGAAGCAAGCTTTCACTCATGCATATGCTCATGTTGTCTTGCCAGAGGGTTGTTGTTAGTCTAAAGGCACCCGGGAGTGCTGTCTGAAAGGCTTACCTTAGGGCAAAGAACATCCCCTCTGCATCGTACAGTCACACAGTTGGGTTGTAATTGTAGTGTCGTGAAGCCAGTGCCTAATATTTCAATTGTCAACCATTCATAAAATCAGTTGTTAGTTCCAGTTAGTTCACAGTGGTATCAAAGGCACATTTCAAGAAATACGAAAAGTTGTTCATATAGAAGCATTACTGATTCTCGCTTCTTCCTTGACATGCAAACATTTTATAGAGCATTTACATACCAAGGATGCTGAGAGAATCTTTCCAGCACACCAAGTGATAAAATCTTGTCTTTCTTTCTTTCATGCGTGCTGAAGTGCAGAGTGGATGGGAACCCTCAGCTTGAGCTAATTGATAGACTTCATCTGTAATTAATGGTTTGACACAGGCTAATGAAGCTAATGACGCTAACTGCGCTAGCATATCGGTGCCCCGTGGGGATCCGCACTCGGCACTATAATTTAGATAAATCACACCCCAGGTTATGCTGGGCTATTTGCATTTCATTCTGTGGAGGCCAAGGAAAAATCGGGGATTAAACAGGGATAGATGGGAGAGATCAAACAGGAGAGGTGTTCAGGGTTACAGCAGTGGGGAGATGGAGGTGTTCACTCATTAATGCATATGTGCGTGGGTGTAGATATCCCCTTGGCCATGCATGATGCTGTTGTCAGATAAAAGGACTGTTAGCAGAGGGGACTTATGGCAGCTGTCAAAAATAGAATGAAATAGAATGACTGGGTTTGTGTCAGTGTGTGTGTGTGTATATTTTTGCGGATGGACACAGGTTTGTAATTACTGTATGTGGGCCCTTGGGAGATGTGTTGTCAGCTAAAGAATCTCGAGAGGAAAGAGAATGTGCTGCCTGTCAAAGAAGTCTGCCCTGTATAATGTATGTTGTAACCTGTACAAAACACGGTAAATAGCAGAAATGCAATTCAAATATTTAATTGGTTTAGAAAGAGCCCTCATTGAATATTTGCTTCATGCCATGAAAAGTCTATTTACATAATTTTCAATCTCCTTACAGTCACTAGTCCCCTGGGAGCTTTATTCAGAATGTGGCATCACTAGCAAAATGACATCTTCTCAAAATCACACATCCCTAATATGTGGCATGTGAACAGCTGCTAATTCATAAAGGCACTTCTGAGAGCTGTCATCCGTTTCAGAGCATGTTAAAGACAAATTCACTCATTATTCTTTCATGTCAGATGTATACCACACTCAGCTTTGTTAACAATTGTCTATGTTACGGTAAAGTTCAAGATGTGAGTTTATATAGTGAAGGAAGGAAAATTATCAAGTCATGGTGCTTTACTAAAAGTACCAGTATAGCATGACTAAAACTTGTATTTTAGTTTCTGAAATACACTCCATCCACACGTCCAGATGTGAACATTTGATGTGATTTAACACTTTGAGTACATCACCAGTTTAGGACTACATAACCTGTTGGTTTTTGGTAGTTGTAATTTATGATGCACTAATGCAATTAGTAAAATGTACTTCAACACTGAGATGAGTATTCAGAGCATGTAGTACCACACCAGCCTGTTATCATCCCACAGTATGACATAATCCTAATTGCCGTCTTTAAACTTGCCTTTGGCGTCGCCCATGATGTCAAAGAATGACGCAGCAAGTGCGTCATTCTTTGACATCATGGGGATGACGATGGCTGCCTGTTAGACCCATTAATGATCAGTTACTGGGTGAAAACATGATAATTTTTTTTGTTTATGTTTAGACACACTGGGATGGGGTTAGACACAAAATCCTCAGGGTTAGGTTAGGGTTACATTAAGTTAAAAGATAAAGTAAATACTTCCTTGAAGAGAATTGTTACAACATGTAATATTTTATACAATCAGTTGACATCATTCTTCATCTTACGATGACACTTCCCACTTGCCATCTCAATACAGACCCTAAAGGTACCCCTTAGCATTCTCATCCCACAGTCTCAATGGGAACTAGCGTCAGTATTGAGACGCCAAAGTTGGAAACATCATTATGTAATGAATCTGCTGTGGAACAGTATATTTTCGTTGTTTTCGTTGTTTTTGTTTTGTTTTTTGTATTTTAGCATTTATTTTATAGATTGATAATGCCGGCATGAAACACAGAGATCATGTCCACGGAGAAGGGGAAATACAGTACAACAGAGGTACAACAAAGTTTCCCCAGCCAATAACCAGTAGGCTACCAGTTCACTCCCCTGTTAGTGTGAATTCACATCAGCTGTGTAGTGTTTTGGTATCTGATGAGCCTTCAGAATATGTCATTAAACAAGTCTCACAAGTACCTGAAGCAACACACCTCTAACAAGTCCCTCCTGCGTATTAGTGTTACAGTAACTTTACACATTTGCTACAAATTATTAAAAGGAGAACAGCCGAATAAAATGAATTAACAACACTTTAAGCAACTTAACTAAACTGATACTTTCAGTTTTGGGTGTTCGTTCAGGTTCTTGTCCATGATCACTGTTGTTTCCCAGATGTAGTGATCCCAACAATTTCATCCCACTCCATTTTCACTCAGGGAGACCTCATCTCAAAGGTGCACCTCCAGAGATTTTCAGGTGGTAAGTGATTTTCAGTAGGTGTTGACTCATTGGGACATCTTGACTAGATGTTGAATATCTAGCAACATAATAGAGTGCCACTGTGAAACGTCAGGTTGTCCCTGTTGATTTACAGCAGCAGTGTCCATTTTAAGCTGGGGCACGATTCTTATCAACTACTCTGTACTGTTGGTCCAGATAGAAAAGGCTCCACCTCCTTTTATGCACCCTCCTTCATACCATGTTGTATATTCTTAATTGTGATCACTGTGTTAGTGAAGATTAACCCATAACCCATGTGAGTGTTACTGGTGCTATATGTTGCCTCCCATCCATCCACTCAAAAATACAGCCCTTTTGAATGCAATTGAAAGCTCCAGAAAAAACAACAACTTAGCTAAGCTCACTCTGTCAAGCTACCATTTCTGCAGCAAAGAACGATCTTTTATGCTCGACTTAACTAAACAAACTGTAGTTTCAATATACTGTATATCTGACCAGATCCAATGCATGGAAAGCTACAGTCATTATAATAAATGTCTCAAATGTTTGACCAGAGGAATGACTAGTTTAAAGTAGTTCAAAATGAACATGTGAGCAAACTGACCTTATTTCCTTGTACAAACAACTTGAGTAGAAAATGGATTGTTTCACGCTAATTATCATGTTGTGAGAGGTTTATTTAAACCATAGAAACTTAGAGACACAAAGTTGAGTCTCAGGCTTTCAACTAATGGGATTAGTGTTTTCTTTGAAGTTAAACTGAAAGAAATAACCAAGGGCAAAAGGAATAAGCGGACACTTTCTTAAGGTTTCTATAACATATGAAGCAAAAACTACACCTTGTGGTTTGGGATTGTGCATGTTTTTTGTGCTCATGCTTTCAGTAGGATTATATACATGAGATAAAGGGCTGCTGTTAACAGCTCAGTCCCCCAAGCTGCACTGGATTTAAGTTCACACTCAGCATATATTGGTACATATAGGCGTCATGGGGCAGCATCTCTGAAACCTGTAGTGGACCACACAGATCACCAACAAACTGGATGTTCACTTTACATGGCTTGTCTGATTTTTCACTTAATTAAGAAAATGTGTAAAATATCAGTTACTGCAGCTTTAATACATATTGTAGTTAGGCACCTCTAGCAACTGTGGTAGTTGTCACACCAGCAAAGTTAGGTCATGTAGTATTTTAAGCAGTCCACTTTGGTAGAAAGTTGCTGCTCACAAAACTCAGGACTTTCCCACAGGAAACTAACATTTAAGCCCAGACTGTTCAAAGCCTTTAATCATATGTTTTAATTAATTAGGTAATTTTCTTTATATGTATCATATTTCTTGATCTTTTTTTTCCTGTTTTTATCCAAATCTCACTGACACATAAATATAAACCAACATTGGCCAAATTTCAACCATGACATTTAAATGTTAGGATCTTACGTTATGTACTACATACATTAAAATAAAGCAACTATTCCCAGAACACAGCACTGTGAATGATGTTGGTGAGATTCAGAGTGTGTTTTGAAGTTGTCCATTATGCTACTCGTCCATATCTGCCTTTGTTTTTTCCCCCATAATACACCCACCACAGAACAAGAAAAGCTGACCTTCAGCCGTAATGGACTACAGAACCTGTTGACTAGTGCGTAACACACATGGAATAGAACAGAGCACACCAGAATATTTGATGAACTGGTTTGAACTCTCAGGGCCAGGAATGTAGCGAGAATGAGAGTGAGTGCAGGAAAAGAGGGAGAAAACAAGAAAGAGTGCGGGTATTGAGAGGAGGAAATACAAAACAACAGCTAGATAAGAATGTTTGGCTGTTATTGTTTTCCGTGTCTAACATCCTGAGACATGGCCTGTGGTATTCAGGAGATTTAATGCGGAGGAGAGAGAGAGGGATCCATAATGGCTCAACTCTCCCTCAACACCCCAGGGGAAGCCATCTTTAATTCATGAACACTATAAAAATAAAGGTTTTTCTCTGATGGCCCTGCAGCCTGTAACAAACTCTCACAGCTACATGGCACCAGGCAGATGTTGATGCCGTTGTTATAGATGGATACAGGCACAGGAGACTCAGGTTATATTTTATGCAGAAATGAACCGACGCTACCTTTGGCTGTGCTATTAAATGGATTCCAATAAGCTGTGTGTTGATTCTGTCTCTCTGCAGACGCCAGAAAGACACATGACAACCAGATTCTAAATGAACTCGCTGCCACTTTGACACTAGAACTCCTCAAAGAAGCTAGGGCATTACTGCATTGTTATAGCTCATGGGGACATTAGCATTAGTAGGTTCTGTCTGGAGGTCACATGTATTTGTGTGCTTTATTTTGAAACAACTTTATCATTTTCATATTTAATATAAAGTTTCAAACTGTAAGTGTAATGGTCTGCAGTGGACTGTGTAACGCTAACATCTTCGCGTGTGCCACTTTCTCCAAAGACTGAGAGATTTTGTTGTCGTTAGATTTATTGTTTCCAGTCTGTATTCATAAAACACAAAAAAACACCAAACCATAGTTAGTCTATGTATGTTGTCTCTGAATAGCCGTATAACCATATTTCCACTGTGCTGGGCTTGCCATATTTATATTTGGTATGACGGAAATTATCTGGCTAGATGTAACCACAGGATTCAATGAAGTTGAATGAATGAAGATGAAGTCCTCTGGTGACTGTCCCTGAAACTGTTGAGGATTGTCTTTGTTCACTTTCTCTCTTCAATGAATATTTAAAGCAGCAAAATTCTACAGAATACTTGTGGACAAACTTGACAAACTGAGTTGGTATCTTCCAGCTTCTGATTGACTGAATACACCTGATCCAGGTGGGTAGGGCAGATGCAGTTTGAGCGATCATACAAAGAAGCCTAATTACTGCTGACCACCACGAAATGTGACCCCAAGTCTCCATGGAGACACTCATTCTCACTATTTGTTACACCACTGTTTGCTTTTATTTGTCCCCCATTGGTTTTATACGATAAGTGTATCTTTAACAGTGCTTTTTATAAATAATGTGAGTGGGATTATGAATAATTTGCCTCTGTGAGCATCTCTCTGCACACCCACGGTGCATCTGTGTGGCAAGGAGGTGGAGGGGGGGGTCCATGATTGACAGCTCGCCACACAAGGCCGCCACCACCCTCTGTAAGTAGAGCAACTAACATGTTTGTGTCAAGTGAAGTCATTGGTGAGGCCATGTATGGTAAAATATTCTCCTTTGTCTCTGTGCCCTGATCATGCTGATCGTGTTTGACCACCTCTCCAGCACCCATTTACTGTTGACTAGTGAAAGACCGTAGATATGAGAAGTTGACCTGTCTGTCTGTTCGGAGCCGAAAGAGACAAGTTGAAAGCCAATTTCCTTCCTTACGCCTGCATTTGTCTTCCTGTATAAGTAGCAGGCTTAAACAGATAAGTGTGTGTGTCCCTTTGTGTATTTGATATCAGATAAAGGATTTGAAGGGCAACTTTGTCCCTGCATACCAATCGTATTGTTCCTCACCTCTTCAAAGCCACAGAGCTGTTTATGATTATGGAGAGCTGTGAAGGTCAAACACAGCAGTTGTTGCATCATTTTTTTTGTTATGCAGATCTTAGGTTTGCCTCTGTAAGTGACTACAATAAAAAAGCTTGACTTTGATCTGCAGTTGCATATGATGGAAACAGTATGAATCACTCAGTGAACAACATAATTGACTGAATTAGTTAAGCTTTTTGTTTTTTTTTCCACTCTGGCAGCTTTGCATTTTAGTTAAAGTTGATACAGTATTGATGCGCAATACAAAAAAAATCCCACATGTTGAGGTTGGGAATCCTATTGAATCCCAAGTGCTACGCCAGAATCCAATTTTTGAACATATGAATGTGTTGTAGCAGAAGTACAGCTGTCCAACCCCAGTCCTCTGAGACGCCAGGGCTGTCACCTTGGTTAAAATCAGGTTGGAAGAGGATGTCGAGATAGTAGCGCAACTAACAGGATCAAATGTTGTTACAGTCAAATGGAACCGTGAGCTCGAATAGCAACGTTTTAGTTTTCATTTCAATACCACCGTGAGAGGTGCTGCGTTAAAACTTTTATCCAGCAGAGATGATGGGCCCATCGCCGCATGATTTATTGAGAAAGAGCTTCAGAGTGTGGTGGTGTTTCAGTCACATGCATCAGCCATCAACGGCATCTAAATGGGAATGACAAGGAGGCAGAGAAGCAGCAGCCAGAAGGGGATGAACACAGTTTAATTCCATTCATCCATCCATTTTCCTAACCGCTTGTCCTCGTAAGGGTCGCGGGGGGTTCTGGAGCATATCCCAGCTGTCTTCAGGCGAGAGGTGGGGTACACCCTGGACGGGTCGCCAGTCTATCGCAGGGCCGACATATACAGACAAACAACCATGCACGCTCACATCCACACCTACATCCACCGACAATTGAGAGTCACCAATTAACCTGACATGCATGTCTTTGGATGGTGGGAGGAAGCCGGAGTACCCGAAGAAAATCCACACAGACACGGGGAGAACATGCAAACTCCACAGAGAGAGGCACCCGACTGACCCTGGGGCTGGATCCCGGGTCCTTCTAGCTGTGAGTGAGGCAGTGCTAACCACTACACCACCGTGCCACCTCCAGTTTAATTCATAATTTCAAATGTTATCAGGTACAATGAATCTGCATCTGAAAGCTCAATAATGTAATGTTAAAGTTATTAATTCAACATAATTCGTATCGGCAGATTTGTATTGTATTGGCAAAACTTTGCCAAGGAAGGAAGCCCAGTTCATGGGAATGACTATAGGTTCCAGAGACACTACCTGTAAAGGATTTGCAACAAAGTACTAAAGCTGATCATTTCATTCATGATTACGTGAGTTTGTTTAAATACTTTTGAGCTGCTAAAACCAGGGGGCTATTAATAAACACTGTTGGAATTCCTTCACGTTTCATCCTGTATATTCAACGAAAAGTCTTCTTTCATATGATATCTATTGTGGAGGCCTAAAGAAACACAATGTATGAAAATTGTGTCACTGTTTAAACACACATGAACCTAACTGTATGTTTCAAATTAGAGCGTTGCCTGTGTTCTGCCTGCGCTCTGGTGTGATATTACTCAAACTAACAAAGTGGCAAACAGTACTGTGTGCTAAATTTAAGTTGTCACCTCCACAGATCAGACCCAGCTGAGGAAACTAAAAGCAACACTTTGACTGTCCAGCTTTCACACGGCTTCTCTCACATTAAAAACTACATGTAGTAGCTTTAAGTGAAATCATAAGTAAAACAATGCAGTGCCATGCAATTACACCACATGCACCTGCAGTAAATCCTTAAACAAGATCTCTGTCTCTCTCCTATGTCTTAAGATTATTACTGGCTCTGGCACATTGAGGATTAAGATGGTTATAGGATTTACAGTCTGTGACAGATTATTATTGTACAATAAGTTGTGACAAATCTCCAGATGAAGAAATATAAAAGCTGTAACAGGACCAGCAGAAGAAGGATGAAGGAGAGGACCAGGATTTTGACATAATATTATAGATTCACAACTTATGAAAAACAAAGAAATTGTGGTGGATTACACAGGTCTACAACCAGAAAACTGCACAGGATTTTTTGACTGTTTCTTATGGATTTTTACTCACTGAACACGGGAAAAATATTTAAAATGTTCCATCTCGTCAGGTTTTCTTGCAAAACTCATGTGTTTAGTTTAATTAAGTGTACAGTTTCCCTTTTTAAACTGAAATCTGGTATCATATTTTTGAGCCAAAAAAAACATATCCAATAATGATTTCTTACATTCATTTAATTTTTCTAAGAGCGAGACTCAAGAGAAACACAAATAGAAAATGCAAGGAATTGAGAGGCGTCAGTAAGAGGGAGGGGTACACTGGGTTTGGCGGCGTGAGGAGCTCAGATGATGACGATCATGTCCTAACAGGTTTATTTTGTTCATAACGAAAGGTAAGGAATCTCACTGGCTGGTATAAGCATGTTGACATGTTTTCTGTGTTTTTTTTTTCATCGCTGTTGTGTTTTTGTAAACTCCTCATGTTCTGCAAAAAAACTGTGCGTGATGGAGGCGAGATCATTTTTGGATTTAGTACCCTAAAAAACATAGAGTTTACCAAAAATTCCCCAAACATAAACATAGTGTTATTTGTACTAATTCCACTTTTCTATGTGTACCGTATCTCTTTAACCTATATGTTTATATGAAGCTAATGTTGTTCAGAAGAAGTGAAGTGGGGTTGGGGTCTACTATTGACTGCTCACAAAATTAGGAAATGTACTTTAATTCATAACTCCTCAGTGAGGCTCTATTTAGTTTTGTGCTTGTTGTTTTTCTTTGGATAAGACTTGGTCCTTTGTTTTTTTTCTTAAACTATGAATGTGCCCTTTTCGAACAGAAAGATTTGGGAAAGGTTAACTTAGTAATTGCAAGTACTCACCTAATCGACAGTTTTAAGGCAACTGCGTCATCTTTAATTAGATGCTCCACTGAAATTAAAATAGCTCATTGATACCTGAATCCAGTCACACATGTATACAAAAAAAGAAAAAAGGAGAGAAAAGAAAGAGAAGGTAGTAACAAGGCTTTCACCCTCCAGCAGTGATGGGTATCAGGCTAAAAGCCCACTGCAGTGTGTGTGGGTGTAACAAGAGGTCAGCAGTTAAATGAACTTTTGTTCCATTTTGCTCAGAGAATCCTTCATCTGCATTGAGCTAGAAGTAATGAAAGTGTGGTGGAGCATTGAAGATTGATGCCAAAGAACTCCCAGACATCTCCCCTCTGCTTTTTAGCCTCTGCCCTTCATCTATAAACACTACCTCTTCTTTTCTGCCTGGCTTTGTGTTTCTGCTATTGCAGAAACCCCATGTGCCTATACCCCTCCTCTCCAGGTCTCGTTCTCTAATTATCTCTATCTGTGTTTCTCCCTCGACTTGAAAACACTCCTGTGACCCAGTCAGAGATTTGCAATTTGTTAAACATTGGATTTACAATCACCAGCATCACCAGTGATAATTATATTCTGAGCAATATCATAGTAAACTCATTCATTGGCTCTCAGAATGGAAAGATTAAAATGCAACCTGTTACTACTACAAACTTTTTAATAATGTTTAGTGGTTAACGTGAACACAAATGTCTTTCATTCATTGGTTGGTTGGTTCATCTTGTCCTTTTTCTTTGGCTACAGGTGGTTTGAACATTATTATAATTATTTGAGTAAACTATTTACTAAAGTGATACATTTTCACTGAATGACAGTCTCTAAGTTTAACTGTAGTTTTGAAGCATTTGTTTTTACATAACTGTTTTCTTTTACTCCTGAGAGCTATTGCTTGGGCAGTTCATTTTCCCTTTGATAAAGCAGGTAAAATGGACTGTTAAACTTGATGACATACCGAGACACGAGCTGAGAGGCTTTATCCAGCTCTGGTGAGATTTAATGATGCTTATTAAAGCATGTGTTGAACCCAAAGCTGGTTTTACTGGACATAACACACACACACACACACACACACACACACACCATCTCCCCCAGCTGCGCACACACACAGACCCAGTCTTTAACTCTGTGCCTGGGTCTGACTTGCATCCCCAGTCACATTATTGTGTGTTAATGCATTGCAGCACCCTGTGGTGCTTTTAGTCTTCATAATTGTGTGCTGAGAGGGTCTGGTCAGTCACTTAGCCCAAGTAGCTATTAACCGCATTTATCACATTTGCTTCTATATCTGGAACTACTGATAATGCATGACTTACTGTGAGTTAAATGAGCAGTCTTAATCTGACCCAGGTGGCTGATACCACGCTTTCAGTCTGGGTAAGCCACAGAGCTTTCAGTACAGATTACATTTGACTTTGTTAGTTAATGACATCAGAAATTACTTTTTGTTAAGAAAAATAATAGGTAACTATTTTTAATTGCAATAAAACCAATTAGTTTGCCTCCTCCTTACATTGTCCAACAGTGGCAGTATTTGTAGGTCAGTTTGTGTCAGATTTACACTTTCATTTTCATAAGATTTTAGGGAACAGTGCTACTTTTCTTGTGATTACAGTGGCTTATATGGCTGATAAATGTTGAATGATGTTAAATTCACCACTAAAAATTAGGAAATTATGTAAATAAAATTGCTACATATGTGTATTCCAGGTAACACTATGG
Source organism: Ctenopoma multispine (assembly GCA_034779795.1). Taxonomy (NCBI): domain Eukaryota; kingdom Metazoa; phylum Chordata; class Actinopteri; order Anabantiformes; family Anabantidae; genus Ctenopoma; species Ctenopoma multispine. Next base: position 2,310,737 of record JAUYWH010000020.1, read on the forward strand.
CATACAGGAAGGTGTGTGACACTCAGGCTGGCCCCCTGGTGGGAGAGGTACTGCACTGCTCTGGAGGTCTGGATCTTGACTGGGACCTGGACAAGGAGGACCTACAGGAAGCAGGACCCAGCATGGACCGCATGCAGATGCAGCATGTAGACTGTCAGATATCGAGTAGGATTTTTTTAATGGGTATTTCCTAAAAAACGTCTGCCAGTTAAAGATCAGCACAGATCTTATTAATTACAGTAATAATTTTATAACGTATCCATACATTAATCCATCCATTATCACTGAGTAAAATAATACAAGAAAACAGGTATTGTATGATCTTTATTAGTTTGCTCTACTTAGATGATAATTAAAGTTCGTATTAAAATGAATACTGTCTGGCTGATGTCAGGGCAGTTGACTTGATAAGTTGGTGAATTATTCATAAAAGATTGTTTCACATTAATAGCTCATGTAAATGTCAAAAAATCCAGTTTTATGAGTAAAAAATATTACTCATATCAGCTGTTTAACAATATTAAATGTGATTTTTTGTGTGTATTTGTTTGTCTCATGCGCTGTTATAGAGCGCCTTAATGTAATGTAAGGATTGTTGTTTTGCTAACAAAAAAAGCTCATACCAGATCCATCATGAATGGTTTTGCATATTATTTTTTGTGTATGTGTATGTGTATGTGTATGTGTATGGCTTGTTTAACATATCTTTGATGCACATACGATTCAGTCATCTTTGTGTAACTTAGAAACTGGCTCGATTTCTTCAGATTGTTAATGTTCTGCTACAACAAGTGTCTTAGTATGCTTTAGAAAGGCCAGATGTTTTGCACAGAAAATTCTTTACATAATTATATAAAAAAAGAACCTATCACTGAATAAATGCAGTATTTAATGTGAGAAGTTTGCTACAGCCAGCAGCTGCAAAAGAAAGAAACTTCGCTGTGTGCCCTGGAGCTAGACTTGAGTTCCTTGGCTTTGAATTGTGCCTGAAGTTCTGTATCAGTGGTAGTTTTCTATCCTCACAAATGCCTTCTGAAGTTCAGATCAGCCCGCTTGATCTGAAAACTCAGAACTAATCAAGTATTTACTCAATTTCCCTTTTTATACTGTTATACCAACAGTTTGGTATTAGTAAGTTCCAACCAACTCCAAATGGCAACTCGACCTAATTCAGAGAGTCTTCTGCAAATCATCAGATTAGTACGTCTTCAGCTGTGCAAGTGGCTCTGTGGATACAAATTATCCTGATCCAGATTTCATGACAATCTATCCAATAATTGTAGGACACTTAAAAGGACCAAAGGCCACTTTAAAGTAGATCAACTAGTAAAGTCGTACGCAGTCAAAAAGTCACAGTAGGATTTCTGGTGGCAATGAATATCTAAAATAATCTATTAAGTGGTTGTTCCGATATTTTAGTCTGTACCTTAGCGGTGGACTGATCAAGCAACCATTTTAGAAAAAACTACAATGAAAAACCTCTTCACTTACGTTTTTAAACCAACCGTATACATTTGTCACTTTTAGGGTGTTCAGACCCTGGCCCTGACCCAGACCCTGAACTTATGGAACCCATCCAACCATCTGTCTCAGTTTCACCACATGGACGATTTGAACGACTCCAAGAGGATCCCAATTACATCTCCCACTTTACCAGGGCTCCTGGCCATAAAGGGCAACGACGACTCCACTGCTTCTTGCTCAGGTAATTCAATAAGTGCCAAATCAACCTTTATACAACCAAAGTCAGGAAGTTCTCACTACAAGTACTGTAAATCCACAATTTATATACACTGTATACAGCATATAAATTGATTTCCTGCAGCGAATTTAGTATGAGCAGGTGTCAATAAATCCATTGACATTGCTGATTTTTGGGATTAGCACTTTAAGGACAAGCTGTGATACACGTCAGCAAAGTAATTTTGAGACTCAAAGCTATTAAAAGTAATCATGTGGAGTATTTGCAGTCCTCATCAAATTATTGTGATGTGACCTGCTGTTTTGTACTGAATTTTACCTTGGGTTAAAAGTGTCTATCAACATTGTGACTCTTGGGAATTCTGTATCACGAATGAGCAAGAAAATGTTAGTTAAGAACACGCTCTACCTGATCTGCATTGGGGGGTGAGTGGGTTGAGTGCTTTTATCTCACAGCAGGTATAATCAAAACACACTTTGTCTATTCTAGGAAGTTTTATCCTTCATTATTTACTTGAGTATTATCTTGGGTCATATCTTAGGCGTACTAAAATAAGTACACAAAACAAGGTTATTGTTCTATTTTCTAAATGTGAAAGATTCTGATACATCTCCACAAGTCAACTGCTATGTGGATGGTGTACAAATGGAGACCATTCAACAGCACTGTTACCTTTCCTAGGAGTGATCAATCATTAAATATAATTTTAAGAGCAAGGCATGTAATAGTCTTGGAGGTCACAAGAGCCTAAACTAAAGTATAATATCAATATTCAGAAACCCACCATTTAGTCTAACACTGAGCAATAGTAGTATGCATGGTGGAGTTGCAAGGTCAAGCCCATATGAATAAGCCAGAATGATATTGGAAGAATGTTCTATTGACAGACCAAAGTAGAACTGGCTTCCAGTGTAGAACATTATCCAATCTGTGAAACATGCTGGTGGCAGTGTCATAATTTGGGCCTGCTTTGCTGCCTCTGGAAGATGTTCAGGTACCCATCCATGAACTGTAGATAAACAGAGCATAGATCATGCAGCAAGAAAACAACCCTAAACACACAAAGAATGGTTAAAGCAGAATAAATGTAATGTTTTGAAATTATCCAGTTAAAGTCCTGAGCTTAATCCTATTGAAATGTTGTGGAAGGACCTGAAGCAGGCAGTTCATGCAAGGAAGCCAAACAACAACCCTGAGTTACTGGGACAAAATCACTCAAAGCCAATGTGTGGGGCTGATAAACAGTTACTGGAAAGATTTAGATAAAGCTACTGCAGCATAAAGAAGTCACACCAGTTACTGAAGGCATGGGTTCATGCACTTTCGCCACAGTAAATTATTTAATACTGGATAATTTTTCACAATAAATATATATTTATTTCTCTAATTTGTTTAATTGGGTTTCCAGTAACTAGTTTTAGAAACTGCATTAAAATCTGACCATGTTTTAGATCATATTTATTGACATAAGGGTTCATAAACTTTCAAGCAACAGTGCTAGTACAGTATACGTATACACATCATAATTGACACATAGCATATTAAAGGTACTGCATGATGGAAACTCTTTTAATGAAACCCTCTTTTAATTAAACCAGTTTCAGCATAGATTTACGTATACATATTTATTTTTTCATTGATTAAAGTTAAATATTCCCATAAACCAAAACTGACAGCCAATGCCAGACTGGAAAGACTGCATGTCATCCAGAAAAGCACCACTGCAGGGTGCTTTATGTCAAGGTCTGAATGATGCTTTTAGACTTTGAGTCACTAGCACCAACACTGACTCAACTGCTATGAAAAGGTAATAGCAGCCTCTCAAATGTCAGTCTGCACATCAAGCACTAGTGCTGTCTCACCTTTGAGGTATTAGACATAACCAAAATACTCTATTGAGTATTTTAAGTTCATTCCTTTTAAGTTCATTCCTGATCTTTGAAAGAGTGGATTGAAAAATCTCAAGCCAAGATACACTCTAGATTTTTGTAGATTTTATATTACAAACATTTGATCTGTTGGGGGAAAAAAACAAAACAAATATAACATAATGTCTTGATTTCTTTCTTTCTTCATAGGTACCTCCTGGCAGGGCTGGGGCTTTTTGTTCTGGGTCTACTAATTGGCTGGTTCACTCACACACCTACCACCAAACAACCTCTTCCTCCGTCTGACAGCTCTGACCTGCTGGAGGAGCTGCTGAGAGGCATCAAGGCTGACAAGATTAATGCTCTGCAGAGGTAAGCTTCTAACTCGTGCTAATAACAATCACCTTGGTCTGGTCTGCACCCTAACTGTTCTATAGAGCTTTGGGAACTAACATTTACCTTGTGACACTGTGTAGATCCACTCTTTCAAAACCTTTGAGCTCATGATGGTGTCACAATAAGACAGTATCTGTTCTTCTTATTCTTCTTGTGGTAGTGTGTCTTATGGTGAAGAGATATGAAAAATGAGGATGCAGATTGAGGATCTGGACAAAAGCTAAGACTTTGGGACTAAAGCAAGTCAAAATATTGTTATCTTAGGCAACAATACAGTATTGTAATGTTATTGTTGTTATTGCAACCAACACTTTAGAGCTATCTTTGGGTGATTTCTATCTACAAATGGTATTTAGATTTGGGAACACAGTGGCAGTGGGTCAAGTCACAACTGTGTCATCATATTCAGCGATATTCAGTAGAAGAATACAAAGCTATGTTTGTTGTATGGTGTATGTTTTTGAGCTTTTCCCTAACCTGTACCTGGGTACTTTTAGTTACTAGCCAAGCAATAACCACAAAGACACATGTTCCAACTTTAGTACTGAAGAAAATTGTTGTATCATGTCACTGACAAACAAGTAAATGGTGGGTTCTATAATCACAACCACAGTTGTTTCCAGACGTTGCAAAGTTTGCACAAAACTACCTATTCTGTGGCTTATATGTAGATTGGTGAACTTGATACAGACAGAGGTGTCAAAAGGATGAAGTGAATACTAGTGATCGAGGCACTCAAAGCAGGACAGAGAAAGACAAAATGAGAGAAGAAAAGACAAGCCTAGGCAGAAGTCATTGGAAAACCAAAGCGCGGTGAAATAGCTGACTTGAACGTTCAAAGAAGGTAACGAGGTACAAAAACAGACAAAGAGAATCGTAGTTTAAGTCTAAGACCACTAATATCAATAGTCAGAAGTGATTCCTTCCAGCCAGGTAGCGATCTATTTATATCCAAAGAGGAAGGAAAAGAGTCAGTCAGTAGGGAGGGTGCAGAAAAATGAGAGTCTCTCCACCAGGTAGCAAATCTTTTTTAACACTGATACAAACCTCCATCAACCCGAACGCTGCCTTCTCCAAGCCAGAGGATCATGGGATGCCTGGGTATATGTGTCTCTGTGAGATAACTGGCTTTGCCACTGAACTGAGACAATCATGTCACCATGGTTTGCCTCTCTGAGTTTTCCATGCTTTTCATTATTTATTTTCTCCCATTTATATTTCAAGGTGCCAGAAACACCCACACTCATCCATTCATAACCACCAAAGACCACACACACTACATCTCTACCATCTGTGAGGATGTTGCAGTGTTTGTTTCTGTTGATGGATGACAGCAAGACTGTTATTTTCACCACCTGCTAGTGCTTGGTTAATTAATATATCAATTGCTATAATTTATTCTTCTGTGACCACTGTCTACTCTACTTAAATAACAACATTAATAGATGCAGCCCCACACTGCCTTGCAAAATTGCCCCTTTAGTGGACCTAAACATATATATGTGGCTCGTTAATCTAGGGGTGTGATTCTCGCTTTGGGTGCGAGAGATCCTGGGTTCAAATCCCAGACAAGCCCATCGGTCGGCATGATAGCTCAATGGGTAGAGTAGTTGTCTTCAGACTCGAGGGTAAGTGGTTAGATTCCCAGTCCTGGCAGGCTACATGTTGAGGTGTCCTTGGACAAAACACTGATACCCTGACCCTTGGCGCCTCACAGGGGCAGCCTGTCCACAAAGAATTTCCCCAAGGAGATCAATAAAGTATCAATTATTATTATTATATAATAAAATGCCCCTTATGTTCCTAAAATCATACTTGTAAAAACTAATCTCTTGTTTGTCCAGAAGCCTCATACATCCTTGGAATTAAATATTAATTCACCAAAAATATAAAATTGTAAATATAATTTTAGGTCCCTGAAAAACTTTATACTAACTAATTAAATTAAAAGTACAGTAATTTAAGTTATTTTTCTGTATTTATTCATTTTTGTATTTATTTTATATTTATTCTGAGGAACCTTTTTTTTCTCATTTATACCATAAAATTGTCTTTGTTTTCTTGGAAGAGATAATGATACAATAAATAGTCTTAAAGTATATTTGGGGATATTTTGTTGACTCTGTTTACATATAGGGGATTTTGACATACTTCACTGAGGTGGTCCAGCATTGCCACCCCGCCTAGACCTCTTGCCACTCCTTTGCCCCCCCCCCCCATGTAACATTTTCTAGATCCGCCACTGAAGCTGACCATTCTGTTTTTGTAACAAACCTTCTTTCCATTTCCAAGTTTCCATCTTGTGCTGCAGCTTCTGTATTTCTGTTCAACAAATGTTCTGCAGGCACTGTTGCTTGTAGATTTCTCAGTTTAAACATGAGGTGAAACTATTGTTAAAGTACATAAAGACTGTGGCTTTTCAAAAGTGGAGAGCAGAGGTAATGAGATGAATTTTTGTACTATATAAAAATGCAACTCCTTCCTGTATGGTTAAGAAGCTATATTGTACCTGTTCATATAAGACACAATATCGACAAAAGGCACAGTGCACTGTTAGTTAAGAGGCTATAAGGTGGAAGTAAAAACATGGTTGCACAATATCACCATAATCCCCAGCAGGCATAATAGTAGACAGCACAATGGACTTCGTACTAGCAAAGTATAAGCATAGTATTTCTGTATAATTTTTTTTTTGAAGGGAACATGATTGGAACCATATTCTATTAAACTAATTGCAATACGTTTAGTATATACACAAGACATTGTGTAAATGGTAAGTTGCACTCACTGTATGTTCATACGAAACTTAGAATAACATGATTGCATTGTCAGTGGGATAAATACATTGTAAGATGGGAAACCTACAAATGGCATGCTAGCATTTGATATTATATTTCACATTTGATTGATTTACTATTATTTGAGTACCAAACCCGTCCACAACTCAGATGCACTTCCACAAGAATTAGCAAGATTTAAGAATGGATAGGTGGACCAAGAAACAAACTGCTTTTTCTTCTGCAAAGGCAGAGTGCTGCTAGAGGTCCTGTCAGCAGTACAGTCATCCAAGGGGCGTAACTTGACTATTGGTGTGTGTAATAGGGAAACTACTTGGGGGAAGCGTGCACTGGTTGGGTCCAGGGATCTTGCTGTTCAGAGTCCATGGGTGTAAGCATTTACATGTTTAAATGGTTACCACAGCACCACCAGTGACTTACACATTCGGTGCAGAACAAGGGGAATTAGAAATAAATGTAAACCTTAATTGTGTTTTTTTAAATAAAAGAAAACTCAGTTCTAGGACAATTTGGGTAGCATGCTAAAGGAGGTGCTACCACATGTGAACCCTTTATCCTAATAAAATTTTATTATAGACTTTATCAGGCACAGAAAACCGAGACATAAAGCTGCCTGAGTTATTTTGCGTTGGGTCTGGGACAAGAGAAGCAGAAGTGAGAGCAAAACAAAGGCAGACAAACTGAAGGAGACACATGAAAGGAGCTATGAAGAAAGAGAAAGACCTAAGAAAAATAGAGGAAGAGTAAGGAGACAATAGCAGGAGGGAACACATTTTAATAGCTTTGCTTGTCTAGACGGGAAATATCTCAGTGTGAATTAATTGCTTGTTTGGTTTGTGGGATTCTCCCACATTAAATGATTGTTATAGCAGCCTGAGTAGCTCCACATTTGGCGAATAACAATCAACATGTGAATTGCTTGGAATAAGGAGGCTGTCTTTAGCACAGATAGATGACTTCTTGTGTTTATTATTTTAGATATTTCCACTCTTACTTGTTCCTCAGCCAAAGGGCTTCCAATGTTTTTTCCTTTCAATAGGGTGTCAAGGCAAAACATAACAGACTTTTTTTCCCCAAAACTTGTCACTGTAGAAACTTTATGAGAGCAATTATTTTTTAAAATTTACACTTCAAAGAGGCGTGTAAGCATGCAGAGCTACTTTGAGAAAAAATGGATTAAGTTAAAATCCCCAGAAGATGGTTTCCCACTTCTAGTATGTTAGCCCCTCTAATACTTACCTCTGCCACTAATTATATTACTGTAATAAAATCACTCTCACAGCTGTATGTAAGTGGATTGGAGCATTCTATGTTTTTGGTTTATCTGTCTATGACCTCACACATCTCAAATGTGTTGCTTTTGAACATCGATTCAAAGAGTGGTTTATAAGTGGCATTTGGTCTTGGGTTGACAGATCATTATCTAGCTAATATGGCCATATCTGGTTGATATGGATCATGCTTTGCTGGCATTGGGACAACTACCAACATGTATCATTATGGTGTTAGGCTTGCAGTGTAGCCTGCTGTGCAGTCTTTGTTAAATGCTCTTTGTTTGTATGAAGACATACTCTTATGGCTACAAATGAGGCAGTCAAATATAATAGCACCAAAGATTTTGTTCTTGCATTGCATATTTGACGATTCGGTGATATATATATTAAGTCCAAGAAACATAATATAATCCATAAACAAATGGTGCAATGGTTATTAATCCAACGGATTGAATTGAAAATGTTTATACAGTATTGGAGTTTGGTTGGAGAATCCTTGGAATGGCTCACCAGTGTGTTGAGGAGCTCAGCAAGGTCAGTTACAGTTAAATCCTGATGCAGTGTTGAAGGATTAAAAGCTTTCTGAAGGTATCCGCACCACACGAAAGCCAGAAGTAGCCTGCAATTTTGCAAACGCAAATGAACATAATCCACTCACAGAATCACAGTAAACTTTGGAATCTGCACACATTAATGCATTCTTTTTCAATCATTTATCTTGGTTTTTTCATACTATTGTGACCTGGGCCTTAGCCTGATGAGATGCGTTAGGCCAACAATTGATTTTGAAATAATTGTAGGTATACAGAACAAAACTACTTGATGATTAGTCAATCAGTGATTCAGATAAATCAAACAGGCATATTGTACATTGATACACAGTACAGTATTAGCTATTTATCTATGCAAATGAAAATAACTTTTGCTCCTTTTTCAATGTTTAATACAAATTATGATAGTAACCCAAAACCTATAATAAATTAATAATAAATGTATTCGGAGTAGCAATTACCATGCAAGATCTTATCATTTCCCAATCACTCAATGGCTGCTTGAAGTCAAGTCACCAGTCAATAGGCATCTTCTCAAGTGATGCTCTATACCTTCCTGTGTTGCTGTCTTATTTAGCTGATGCTAGTTTTATTATAATAAATAACTGGACTTTGCAGTAGAGAATAGTTAACTAGTGCGAGTGCGAGAGTGTCTGATGTGTATGAAAGTTAAAAAAAATTACATTTTAAAGATTTACACTTTGTGGGACTCACTAAAAGAGAAAGGAGTTTTTAGTGAATGAAACCTGAGTTTTCTGGACAAAGACTGTGGAGTGAGAAGCTGTAAAGAGGCTGAATGTAGGATTGCTTGGTAAAATTACCAAAGTCACGTCTCTGTTAAGTCATTGAAAGGGTTTATGGAGTTTGAGCTGCTTCAGACACTAATCGGTGAGATGGAGCTGTGGTAAATTCTCACTCTCTGCTTACCGCTTCACAGAGGGGCCTGCCACTCAAACAGCTCAGAGGACTGAAGTCATAATAATTGCCATTTATTAAATGCATTATCTGTTCCCAAACTAACAGCAGACAGACACAGTATGTTCACAGAGACCGACTGGTGAACATAGTAGAGCATTAAGCAGCTATAGCAGTTTTTTTCCTCAGGACGTGGTGAAGACTAAAACTGAGGTAAAAGCAATGTAAATTATCGACTTTCATTAATGTTGTGCCTAAACCTCACCATTAGTCATGTCATGTTTGTTGTTACAACCATGAAAATGAAAGGCTGATGCTTAATAATGATCTACTGAGCCTTCTAGAAGGTGGAGTAGGGTCATTCTATCTCATCTATGCTTCCAACAAAATGCTATGGGGCATTAAATTGCATGCTAAAACCCAAAGTGAGCGGTTAATAAGGGGTCTGCCCATCTAGACAGCTGTCAGGCACACCAGAAAGAGAATAAAACATAAAAGAATAATAGCACCTAATTTAGATAAGGTGGTCAGTGAATAGCACCTTATGAATATGTACAGTGTGTTTCCTGCAGCTCTGATTTTGAACAGTGTCCCAGTATGTCCCATCAGTCTACAGGTTTTCATTCACCTTCATGTCACTGCAGCTCATTTCTCTGATTACTTCCACTTCTCATTAAAGTTGTGTTAATCAGTGAAATCAGCTGCTTTAGTGACTGATTGCAGAGAATCACCAGCCATGATAGCACAAGCACTTTTCTACATCAGCCTTTCGTAGGGAAATTAACATGAGCACCTTGATTCCCAAGGCCTTAAATGTTGTTTTGTTATCCCCCTCCATACTCTACTCTGTATATACACAGCATGCTATCAAGCTTGTTGCATAGTAATAGCAAAGTAACTGCTGCTCAACAACATCTATTAACTCGAACATGATCTGCTCACCACCATGATGTGATTGATGAAATTGCAAAGACACCCATACATGTTTTCTTTATGCTCTAAGGTTAAGATACCATAATAATAATGACAATGATAATTTATTGATCCATGTCAAGAAATTCTTCTGGACAGGCAGCTGCGTTAAGGCGCCAAGGGTTTAGGGATCAGTGCCTTGTCCAGGGACAAGCTTCCATAGTGCTTTGCGCCTGGTGTTTGTATCCATGTGAACTTGAAGCACAGCCCTTGTCAAAATAGCGCTTTTGCAATGTGACAGCCATATCAATAACACCCAATTTGGTGTTCCCAATAACATCAGACTCCGAATAGCAATATGATGCTGAATAGATAAATACAAACCCACTGCATAACAAGTAAGACAGCATCCGCACAGAAACATTATGCAATTTGCAGCAGTTATGTTTAAATTATTCTAATGTTCAGAGTCACAGAGTTTGGTGTTGAAATATAGAGGAGGCATATTTTATTTTCATGGAGATGATTTCTCACTGATACAAAACGATTCGTGGCTAAGAGCAGTGAGTAAGATACATGGATAGAGGAATGAATGAAACAAATGAAGATGGAAAGGGTGAGTGGGCATCAGGAAGTGAATACAAATAAAGAGAGAAAGAGGGGGTAGGGGAGCATGTTAAGCCACTACACATAAGCACAGTATTGGTGCAGCCTAAACTTAATTTTTTTAAAACAGAGCAGATAAAATGTTCACAGGCATTGTAAATAATGTGGTACATTAAACGGCAATAGAAAAACTCCTTTATTTCTGGCCATTTTTACTACCCCATCTACGCATAGATCAGGCAAATTGTTTTTTAAACAATCTTTTTATAAACCTTACCTTTTTATATTTTCACAAACTTCGGGATTTGTGGATGTTGATTATTGTCTGTCAACCTAGTCTTTGCAGTAAGGCCATACCAATACCAAATCAAAGGCAGACCCGTCAGTGAGAAAGATAACTCTGGCTGTCGTAGCACTGCTAATCAGTGCACAAGGCAAGAAATTGACTTGGTGCCATTTACAACTTCTTATCTTATACTTTTAATTAAGGGTAGCTCTAAACCATCTGTGGTGAGCAAAAGTGGTGTGAAAATAGTAAACAAACACTGTCAAGTGTTGTTTTTTTCTTTTTACAGTTTGTATTTATGCAGTCCTTGGTCATCCTCTACATTACCTTCTGATTATGAATACAGACTACTACCACAAGCTGGTATAGAGAATTATTTCCTGGTGCCTTTTTGGCACAGATGACATGAGGCAACACAACAGTCAATGTCAATTTCTTTGATGTAAGATTGATGTGTCGCAGTCTTAAGACTCTCAAACTGAAAAAAAGATGGGCAAAATAAAAGTTGTTCATTGATAGATGGATTTTGCTTAGCGATAATGGCCCATGTCCATGGTAGTTATCATTTGTTATGGAGAGCTGCATCTTAATGGACAGCCATATGCTGATGAAAGCAGAAAGTGAATGAGATGGGATTGTTAAGTCACTTGAGCTTTGTAACTACTATTCCCAAAGTCAAGAATTACATCACTATTTGTTAGAATTTGTAAACGGTTTTCAGCAGATTCCAAAAAGATATTTAGATCCCTATTTTCCACTCCATTTACACTGATACATTTTTAACCTAAGTGACCTACAAGTAAGTTACACACATACACCCAAGGAGCACGTTGGGGATTAATGTCTTGCCTGAAGATACTCCAAAATGTGGACAAGAGTAACCACTAACCCTCGTGTTAGCGGATATATGTGTAAATGTAAATGAAATAGTCATACAAATGTGCACTCGAGCAAAAGAGTCATTTGTTAATGGAGCCAGGACAACTCTCCCAACCATTTCACATCATATAATTTTATCCAAAACAGAACTATAATGATACAAGTAATCCACAACTTGGAACAGAACATATATCATTCTATCGTACTTGCAAGACCTGGACCCTTGGTAGAAAGTAGTGAAGGTTTTTTTGAGTAGGAGTGTTTCCATTCTCCATCAGTGGTATGCATATGAAACAGTGTATAAAGAATAAACCTATCTTGGTCAGGATTCATAGAAAGACTGGCTATCTGCATAGTTGAAAATATGGCTTGTGTAGCCCAGCATGAAGACAGAAGAAAGAGCAGGCAACAGCAGGAATAAATAAGAGTCTGAGGAAGAGTGTTGATGTTTTTTTTTTGCTGACTGTGCATGTGCATTACTCAGTCAAGGCTGGGATTCATTATTAGGATACACCTCTGAGATGTCTGGTGACAGCATGGTTGATACCGGTGATATGCCTTGCGTGTATATGTGTGGGTGTTTTTATGGGTGTATGCGGTCATTTACGTTATCATATGAATGAGAGAGCCTATGCAGTAACCTTTTTTACTCAGAGGAACCATCACTTCTCTTTCTTTGCACCTTGCACATGAAACATACTACTACACTGTAGTCAGTGTATCACTGTTAATGGCAGAAAAAAAATGCTTTTATCCTGAATCTTCATGACTTAATCATATACAGAAATCAAAGCAACAGTACCGTGACAGATTAAACATATATGACCCTGTCAGCAATTCATATTAAAATTCATTCTAAATGCACGTTACTTCACACAGCCTTGGCATTGATGGGAATTTGACGGGATAGAAACATGGAAGCTCATTGGTATGCTTGAAAACATCATCGCTACTGGTGAAAACTTCACTGCTGCCGTCAAAGATGTAATCATGGCATGCTGGCGGAACAGCCCCATGTCCTAAAAAATACATTCCTGAGCAATTAAACTGCAACCACGAGAATGTTTTAATCACTGGCTGGAATATGTCATAATGTACTTTTGGAGTGCTATATTTATTATAATGCCATGAAGTTAAATTGTTTTCTTCTCTATTTACTAGGATCATAACACAAACCTTGTAAAATGTTCTAATGTTTTGCATTTAGGGTGACGAGATCAGTTGGTAGGGCAGTCATCTATAAACCCCAGGGTTGGTGGTCCTGTTTCCCCCCCGATTCCTGACCACAAAGCGAAGTGTTCCTGGACAAGACACTAAACCCCAAGCTCTTTCAGTGCCTTGTCCATGGAAACCATGACATGTGGCCATGAGGAACCGGGCGTCAAACCACTAAGCCTTGAGTTTAGAGATGACTTCTTTACCAACTGAGCTACTGCTGCCCCTGTTGAAATGAAGAAAATATACTGCTTTGTAAAAATACTGTGTATTTTTACACACATGGCATAATAGTAAATTAAAGCATACTAGTAAATAAGAATGTATCGACTTATATGTGTGTACTGGCACATATAAGAAGCAGATATAAGAAATAGCCTGGAGATGAGAAATGTATTTAAATCAAACTGTAAAGTGATTCTAATAACTTAAGTCGACCTTAATCAAATGTCAAATGTCTCCAAAGTCTGCTGGCAGCATAAACCTGCTCCAGCCCATTCTCATTCCCAGGGCATCAAATACTTCCTCTTTCTTAGTCCCCTTGCATCTCATACCAGTGTTAAAGGTATAATGGTACACAGTTCATCAATGTGTGACATCCAATGCAATGTAATAGTATACTGAGTCAAAAGTCCAAGGAGGAGAGCAGGGTGGTTGGATGGGGCAACAACATATAGGACGTTCCCACAAGAGACAGATGTTTGAGTCCATTTTAAAACAGTACCAGAAGGTTCTTTTTGTTTTTAGTGAAATAACCCTGAATTATTTTGTGCCTAACCCTAACACAGTTGTCTTTGTGAATAAACTCAACCAAACCATGAAGTTTCCCCAACTGTAACAGAGCATTAATGATGATAGGTCTGACACACAGCTGCCAGCATTCCAGTTGTGTCACGCTCTGCCTCTCCCGGTGCATCAAACAGTGATGGCAAAGGGTACAGACTACTGGTGTGTGTTTCACCGTGTATCCTACCGCACTGTTTATAACAAGCTAAACTTTGTCACACAATACTCAAGTACGTTTTTATTACTATTTCATGTTGACATGGTTATATGGTTTGTAGTTTGATCGCATATAAAATACAGGTAGGCAGCAGAAGGCAAAACATTGTGTAAGTATCAAACTTTACAGCAAGAAAATAGAGCTGCATCTACCGCTTTAAAGTCGGTTTGCGTCAAACCTCCAAAAATACAGATAGAACGTACGTATTTGCTCATTTTGGAACAACAGTCTGAAACAGAAATGCAAAGAGTCACCAGGAGGTGGTTGGGTGGATGGCTGGCAAACCGTGACTCCAGATTTCCATAGTTGGTTGGGTTTGGGCAAGTAAAACACTTTTGTTAAAGTTTTTGTTTAAAGGTTTTCTTTATTAAGGCAGACCACAATCACAAGCCATCAGAAATGGCTGAAGAAATGGAGTTTTCAGACTCTCTCAACATCTTTCAATTAGTCTGACTCGATTGACCTTTCAATCACAGTATGTGCAAATTAATCGTCTGCGTCTAAAGGTACCAATGGTAATGTTTCTCATGCAAACCCTCTTAGAACACTCATTATGTGAAGAAACTGACGTCGCAGCTAAGAGCTGAAAAGTCCTCACTGCGGGTGGACATGTCATCAGTGCTGGTAAACATGGCAGAAATGTCATCATCACAGATCATGGCATCAGTGCCGCTTATAGAAACACCATCATCACATTAACATCTGTGGAAATGTCTCTGCTGTCATCACTGAAGTTAAGAATTCACACTTGGTAGAGGAGCAATCAATCAACTTTATTTGCATGGCACATGGCAAAAATGCTTTATAATTCAAAACAAAATACAGAGTGATAAAAACCAAAGGCATAATGAAAGACTGGAAAGAAAGAAAATCACAATAAAGATAAAAGCAGAAGATGATATCATAAAAGAACAAAACATATAAAAACACAGCAAAACACTATAAAAAAGTCTTAAAAGCTAAGACTGGGAGGCAGGGAGTTGTATAACAAAGGGCCATCACTCTTGGTAATAAGATGTGTTTTCAGAGTCTGTTCTGATGGATCAGAAGGCTCAAGATAAAGGTCTCAAAAATCTCCTTTTTTTTATTTCAGTCAATCAGATTTTATCCTGACCTCTGTTACTGTCAGAACTAAAATAAAACTTTCTTTTTGATGCCATAATTGATTTCCTACTACAATAACATTTTTGAATTTATTGCTTTTAGCAGATTCTGGTTCTGGGACATTTATTTATTCTAGTAAGTGACTGTGTTTGCTTCATAGAATGGTCCAACATGTACAGTATGCAATTTCGTGCAGAACATGGCAACACGGCAGAACATTTATCTAGTTCTACTACTCTCTCTAAAACAATCAGAGGTGTGTAATAACGATTAACTTGAGTAGATTTGTGAAGAAGAAACACTACTCTTACTCCGCTACATTTGACAACACTCGTTATTATTTTTACTTACCATTTATTCTACCAAAGAGAGGCTGTCTTGAGTTGTGATATTCACAAACTAATCAAATCTATTGAAATGCGCTTTAACACGTTTCACATATACATGCTATTAAACCAACCAACTAATGTAAGAGCTAGAAGAAAGTAAGTAAAGCACAAGAGAACAAATTAAAACCATACTTAAATCATAACAAGCTAAATATAAACAGAGTTTTGTCTAACTTAATACCTTTATCTCATTTACCGTTTCTCCCTTGTTTACTTTTTTAGCATCAAGTTCTGTGTACCGTGATTGTTGACCATCCTTTCAAAATAAAACCTCCATTTTTAATAGGAAATTACAAAATAAAAGCGATAGTTATCTAAGCAAAAACCTTAAACAAGTTACATATTGTTCACACAGTGTATTAATGTCATTTACACCACTTGAAAGATTTTTCACAAAATATTATTGAGTTTTTGTGTATTGTTAAAAAATTTCTTTTAAACAAAGGCTAAATCCAAAATAGTGATCTCACTCTCAAAGCAGACCTTGTGAAATTATGAATTCAGTTCAGACATTAAAATCTAGTCCACACATGTTAAATGAAATTAATATTTCACGAAAATTTAAGCTCATGGCAACTGAACTTCGTTTTTGGTAGGTTGAATCTACTTGGAAGAGTAGACATTTCAACCTAGCAAGAAAGAAATATCAATAAGTTGTGTCCTGGCAACTGGATATTGACATGTAGTCTCAGAGCTACATGTTGAGCAGACAGTGAATAAATAAATGCAAAAAAATGGTGCAGGTAAACTTACATACGTTACTTAGGTATTGGTTTCAAAAGCTTTATGTTGTGAGAGAGTAAGATTTGGAAATCTGTGTTTCTTGTGCCTTAATTTGTTATTTTGTAAAGATGTTACTTATTTTTAAATTTGATTTATTTTTACAAATTCTATTTTATTATTACCAGAAATTGTCTGATTACATCATCTTTTTAAAAATAAAGTAGTCTTTTCATCAAAAACTTTTTTATTCTTACCTGAGTAGTTTTTTGGCTGATTACTTTTTACTCCTACTTGAGTAATATTATTGTGAAGTAACACTACTCTTACTTGAATAAAATTTTTGGCTACTCTACCCACCTTTGAAAACAATGATGTGTCTATGTGTCTATAGCCATGCTGGCATGTCTGTGAGCTACAGCAGTTGCCTACTTTGGTTTATTGCTAATGTCAACATGCTAACATAATAATAATTAATTAATTCGGCATTTTGGTGTGTTAAACGTTTGCTACTAAACATTACTGTACATACAACATACAGAGTGATGTCAACAAAAGAGTCAAGCCCCCAGGATCAACACTGGGCTGTGACGTAGTTGTGGTGTTGATTCGTTTTTCAATTTCCATCCACTTCCTTAGGTTTATTGATAATCTGTTCTACTCCTGGTATGAATTTCTATATCAGTCTATATCAAACTATGTGTGGCTGTCTGCAGAGAAAGGCCATCAAAGTTATTACATTTTATTCTGTTGGACAGGAATGAGTATGAAGGACGGACACTTTTTTCATCAAAATCTGACCTAATGCACTTCAGCTGATTGCAAACAATGTTGCTGACAGACTACTAATATTATACAGTAGGTATTTCAGTTTCATGACTGCTCTTGACTGTTAACTAGCCCCATAACATTTTGTTTTAGTAATGTCACACTATTCCCAAAACTCAGCAAATGACTCAAGCGCAATGTCATCATGACCACTAATGATGTCCTAGAAAAACGATAACAACATTTGCATTAAATCAAAATGCTCCTCTCAGTCAGACTACAAAGCTGCAAGCTTAAATAACTGAAATGCTGGGGAAACTTTTGGCTCTATGCTCACTGTTTCATATATAGCGCAAAACATACCAGTGGAAACAATGAGGGTTAAAGGATGTTTTGCTTTATTATTATTATCCAGATGCACATTTTAAGATACTGACTGGCATTATAATGACAGGTGTACAAGTTAATGTGTCCTACGGTTTTGTGGATAAAGTAGAAGAAAATTAATTCATGGAAATATTTTTCTTCATATTTTTTGTTTTCTTCATGCTTTATCTTTTCTTCTGCACAAGTTGCACAGTAAATTTTGATTTAAGCTGCAAAAGGTGTTGCTCTCAATAGAGCAGCAAGCCAAATCCTATTTTGATGAATAAAGGAGTCAAAATGTAACATCCAGTTCCCTAGTGCTTCATACAACACTCTGAATAATAGTGAGCCTGAATAAGATGAACAAAAGAACTCAATAAACAAGTGCAGTGCATACTGTAATTGAATTCTACAATGTATAGCTTCTATGTGCATTTGCATTATGTTGCCTTGGAGGCATAGCATAACTGCTGAGAGGCTGATAGATGCTGCTGTGCCACTGTAGAGATGTGCAGAGCCAGCACAGGCACACAACTACAGTATATCTCCTCCACATTCAGACCTTAACAAGGACATAAGGTTTAAAACAATAGTAGAAGAATAGACATATGAAAGCTCGAGAAAGGGAAATAACTGCCATGGGCTTCATGTAATAGCATAAAGTCATTCATGTCACAATGTTATAATAAGAATCTAAATGAGTATTGAATTTCTTATTTGCATCTAAAACAACTGATTCTCAATTCGACTGTCTGTTTTAGGAGTCGGTGCAGCTTATATACAGGGACATACAGTATAGTACTTGTTGCAAGAACAAAACCAAACCTTGCTTATAAAGCTTGTGAGTAAGCGTAAGGCAATAACTGAAGTTGCCCTATAAAAATGTATGGATTAAGGCCACTAGACAGTCAGAGGAGAATATTTAGAGATTTGTTAGCGAGGAAATGAAACAGACACAGGCATATACAGGATTTTAAAAAGTGAGGGGGTCACGTCCCCATGATCCTTCTCTCGCATTAAATACTGTACTGCGGCATATCACACTCTCCACAGCTACATAGACCCACATGACATTCATTTCTTTCTGTGGACTGTGTCCTCAGCTGCATGTTTGTGGGATGTGTACACAGCCAACACAGTATGTGGAGAACAGTCGAGTGTACCCAGGGTTTATCTTCACAGTTTAGGTCTATTGCAGTGTTCACTATCAAAGGAGGACAGAGTGTGCACGGTATGTAGTTGCATAGCTGCAGACAGGTCTGGAGGTAAGGGTGTTCAGAACATGTCCAACTTTCATGTTCAAGATCAAAGTTGTCCTCTTTCTTCAGGCCTACAACCAGTGTTTATCTATTTATTATCATAATCATAAACTTTACCCCTAACCATACTGAGCCATAATGTATTTGCTATGACAACCTTTCCCTACCGTCAGCACTGTTCATAGTTGTCATGGATCAGAGGTAACACAAAAGTCTTGTGAGGGAATGAAAAAGTAAAGCAAAAAAAAAAAGTTGTATATGCAGTTGATCAGTTGCCAAGCAGAATCCCGCCTAGGTCGCCAAAATGGGTTGAGCTGGCTCTGTATGTCAGTGTCTGGATCAACCAAAATGATATAGTGGCTTTTTTCTACTGAGACGTACAGTACCTGTCATGCTGGAAATCTCTAAATAAAAAATGCTAAATAATGAAAGAACCCTTTTCATGTCCTACTAATTCTACAAAGTCTCTGACTCAGTGGCGATATTAGACACTTTTTACAGGTGCTTGAGCAGACAACAGAGGAACATATGTGTTACATTTATATTATATGTTATGTAAGGCTTGTTCTGAAAGTAACACTGTGAAATGAACCGAGGTTAGCCAGAGTCAAAGGGGTTAAATACTTTTTCAAACAGCATAGGCTGCAGCACCGCTAACGGTCTGATCCTAGAATTGCCTCTGCTCTGGGCAAAAATCTGTTGTAAAGCTAAAAGGCACTATGGCAGTGAGGATTCACTGTTCTCATTTCTCTGTTTCCTGATTTGCCGCTCACTGTGCAGCACTCACACACACACACAGGCAGGCTTACTGTAGACACACAAACATGTGCACAGAGAACACACACAGCTTGTTGGAGTTTAATTGGTTTTTACAAACCAGTACCAGGAGTTTCACACTCTGCCAAGTCTGAGTGCAGTTAATTGTATTTTTGTCTGAGTGTCTTGGTGTGCACCTTTGTGTGAATTTGAGTCAGGAGTATAAGGACAGTTCTGTAGTATTACTTGTGAGTGTTTGATACCTGGCTTATTTACGTGGCTCAGTTTTTGCTTGAATTCTCACCTTGTATTTAAATTAGTGGAGGAAAGAAGGGAGCAGTTAAAACCAGCCACTGTAGCAGCCAGCTGCTCCCTGTTCAGCTATACAGACAGCCAGCACTATTATGAGGAAATTTACTGGATACCCATGTCAACATCGCTTTAAGGCTGGCATTAAAAGTAAACAAAGGAGTATATATTGCATAATTATGCTGCTGTTGTATATTCATAGATTCATATGTTGCAATACATGACGAGCAGAACTCTCCCTAAAGTAAACTGTGCAGCTAAAGAGAGTAACAGGAGACAAGATTCTCTGGTCTGATGAAGACAAACAATGAAGCCTCCTGGCAGCGCTCCAAGCACTGTCTGATGGCCACCAAACCTTGCGTATCACCTGGCTAATACTGTCCCTGCAGTGAAGCACGTTGGCAGCAGTGCTGTGCCATGGGAGTGCTTCTTAGCAGCAGGGAAGGAGGGACTGAACGTTCTAGAAATAAACATGATCCTTAGAGAAACAATGACCTGATATACATTTCTAATCAACTTCTTGTTGTGAATTTAAACTGCCACCCAATACATTTTCTAAAAGTCACAAATATGTTGATACTTAACACCTCAATTAAATGTATTGTTGTCTGCCAACATATCCGATCTACAACACCCAGTTTTCTTTTACATCCAGTAGAACACTCAGTTGTGTGACACCAACGTTATTAAAGTTGTTATGGTTGGGCCTGGGTCAGGCGCTCACTCAACCCACCCATACATCTCTGGAGAGACCTAAAGAAGCAAATTCACAGTTGCTTCCCATCCAAGGATGGAGCTCTTAACAAGGACTCTAAACCATTCAGTTCTGTGGTCACTAGTTTGTTCTGATGTGTAGGGGTAATGGCATAACCTCATAACCTGCATATGAATACAAACACACACTTGGCAACCTGATTAAAATGGTCTCAAGACTCTCTCCTTGTCACTATTATGAAACTAAATCTGAGCTTTTATTGTCAGGAAATCTTGGACAAATGCAAAGAGTGATGGATGAGCAGTGTGTTTTCATCAGTGAACATGGTAGGTAGGCTTGAATAGAAACAATAGCGAAGATGCCTTGATCGCTTTGTAGTTCCCAGCTAAGATTAAAGAAGAGTTGCAAGCCTTCTAAGACCAGTATAATTGACAGAAAGGCAGGGGTCACACTTTTTATGTCTCGATGCTGAGACCCTGATGGCATGTTGAAAATGGATAAACATAGACTATTTTCCCACTGGTCTGTAACAGGTTCTAGCTATGCAGATAATGTTGTCTGCCACAGGGTTTGCGATATCTATCTCTGAGATTAAACAACAGGTGGATGTAAAATTCCTTTAGGGTGCCCAACTTGTTTCACAAAATTCACAGGCTGCTTCTCCTTCAAACACGGTCCTTGTTGTTCAAGATAATCCACATCGTTTCTAAGAACTATTTCTTTTTACTGAATATCGTCAAAAGTGACTTTGATAGCGAGCAACTTTTTTTTCTTGTGTAGAAAGTGCAACATTTGCTGTACATATGTATACATATGTACCAGACTAGATTCATAGCGAGGCAGTGAGGATGGATGGTGTGGTGTTTAACACCACAGACTGGGCTTTGCATCCAGTGGGGAAACAAATAGAACATTTAGTACATATGTTCAAACCTTTGTTTCTTGCTCTTATGGCTACAGAAAACACAATCCAAGCAGTGGATTCTAACCACTTTGTTGTTACAGATTATGAGCAGATTTCTAGCAGACAAACCAACTTAGACCAGCTGCATGGCTAACTAGAGGCAAGGTTAAACCATGCATATGCTGTGATTAGACATTAGACATTTTTCTAAAGAAACCCTCCTCAAGCATGCACAATGTACCACATGTCCTATTTGTGGACAACTAAGACTACCCAATACAAGCCAGGCAAGGTAACACTGTAATTGAAAGAAACTAACATTAGCTCTTTGGGTGAACTGTCTCTGGTATTCAAAAGCAATGATTTTGCAGTTTATTTACTGTGGTTTGTCACTGATTTAGAATTTCTAAATAATACTAAATAAGAAAATTCATTTACGGTTGGAACATTTCAGTAGTATTGTAGCTTGGATGGAACATGAAAACATGTTCAACCACCATGAAGTGCTTCCAGTTAGCCTCTGAACTGGAAAAGAAGACACCAGTGACTTTGCCTGCCTGTGATATTGGTTTAATCGACTTTACGTTGGCTTTCATTGGAACATTTCAAACCTCTTTTCTAAAGTATTTGAAGGATTTCTGCACCCAGCCAAGACCATGGCCCAGAAAAAAAGCTGTTTAATGTATGTTTTGATGTGCTTGGCTTTGACAACTTAATTCCATGAGACTCTGGGAAGTACTCATCGCTTCATTGGGCATTTCATTGCTCATGGGATGCATTTGTAACTCGCTAACATGGTCTGATTCACCGGGATTGGTTTTATAAAACATGCATTCGAGTACATGCTTGCACTTCAGGGAAAGTCTTTCTAGGGAGGGACTGAAAATATGGTGAGATTTACAGTGGAAGCTGCTGTGCATCTTATGACTGTCTCCATTTTTCATTACATGCCACCAAATTGATTCCACCTACACAAGAGCCTTTAAATTTGCTTTATGTGTGTTTGTGTGTATGGGTTTGATTTTTATTTTGTGTAGTCGCCTCGCAGCAAAGATTTGGATGACATTCTACAAAGGTCCTGGATCACACTCAAGCCAAGAATGTCATCTTTTTGTATGGTACACGCTTTAGCCCACTGGGTCTGGCAGAACAGCCTACGTTTGGCTGTCCCTAACAGGAGGTCTTTACATTCGCAGCAGCAATCACATGGATTGATTAACTGCTTTAAGCGATGCCCTTTAGTAGTGCACCAAATCCAGGAGCATCTTGGGTAATATAAATGCTTTTTCCAGACCCAGATATTCCCTGCCCAAGGCTGTGAAGGGTTGATTCCAATAAAACAGAAGTACAGGTCATGTGAAGAACAAAAGCTGAAGCCCTGAAGGAAGGAAATTAACATCTCCATTGCATGATTTACACTGGTATTTGAAATAGTGCATTATTGGAATTGTCTGTAATTTTGTCGATCAGAGACTCTAACACACTAAGATTTTACTTTTTTACACCCCAAGCGGACATGATTTAGGACTATACAGTTAAAAATGACTTGAGTTTAACAAGGCCACATTGGACACCAACCTTGTTTCCTAGCAACAGGGGTAAATAGTGTAGCTCTGCATTGAAGAGGAAAACATTTCACAGATCCGAACTATAGGACTTAAGAGTGAAAGCAGGTCAGAATGAGTGAAAGTCACCTTACTCAACTAAAACCGAGACATACTGAGATTCAGTTGTAAACTTTCTTGTGGGGATTTTCTCTTATGGTGGTTGTGTATACAAATATGTACTTGTGGTCTAATTATGTGAATTGTAAAGCCGACTGGTGCAACAGTACAGTATGACCCCACAGTAAGAAGGGCCTATTTGTTTAGAGGCTGCTTCAGTGGGAGTGTGAAAAACTTGGCCCTGACCCGGAGATAGGCTCCAGAAAATATCTACAACCTACATGGAGATAGAATATAAATGGGCAGATGAATGGACCACATTATGTTCTCTCCATCTTCTTTCAAAGCTGACCTTTTTAATCCAACTGTCCAACCAGAACCTTGATAACAAGGTGTCTTGGGAAGAAAAAAATGTGTCCCAGCAATCAGAGCTCAAAACCTGCTTTTTATGTTGATTGAAGTTTTGACTTTTGGAGAGGAACATGATTTTGAAATGTGATTGTTATAAAAGTATCACAAGCCATAATGACTTTACAGCTGTACAGTACTCTATCATTCAATGAAGTCAGATATTAATGTGATACATCACCACTATTGCTGGTTTATCATATCATCGATATGTTTCTCTGCCTTGTGCGTATTTGCATGTGTGAGTGCGTTTATGTCTGAAAGACAGAAAGTTTTTGTTTTTAAGGTCAAATGCCTCCGCTGATCCAAACAATCTTCAGCAGAGCTGTGGTGCAACTGTGACATCTGTCATATCCTATTTATTATGATAATGTCAGATTTAAGGAGCATCAAGCCAGTCCGAAAGGTCAATAGTTCACAATCTAGTTTCATTTTAAATTTGAGAGGCTGCAAAGCATAAGAAATCCAGGAAAGTCAGGCATTATCACCAATATTAATTATTGTGACAGAGAACAATCTGAGGTGACATGCTGAGGAATGATATGATATTATCACAATTGATATTATCTACTTTGGTTCAGTAATCTACTGTGGGAATTTAGAGGTACAATACATACAGTTAGATCCAAATAGGTTTGGACAGTGATACGGTTTCCTACATTTTGTCTCTGCACACCACCACAATTAGGATACGCGGAGTCAAAACTACTTGCACAAGCTTATAATACATTGAATTGTTAGTTTTAGTGTTTGGAATTCATATGGTCACATTCATGCTTGCTTGTTTGTGTACATCCCTGCACTTAGAGCTTCTGATTGGCTGAACACACCTGATTCAGGTAATCAGCAGAGGGTAGTGCAGGGAGAGTTAGAAAACAAGCAAGACCAAGGCTGGACACCACTGCAAGGTAGGTTTCTCATTCTTTACCAATTATTTCGTACTCCTCCCATTACCACTCTTATCCAACAGATATTTGTTCACATTTGTTGATTTTGCAGGATTTAGTATTATAAAGCCTCCATGGGGCCCTAAGCAACATTTGAATTTTGGGGCCCTGTATTACTGTTAATACTGATTAATGATCATTCACACACCTACCGTAAACTTATTTCAGCAATACATACAACATGCAGTACATAAAACCTTTTCTGGTGTTGTTGGAGACTCATGGAGACAAAGACGTGAAAGCACGTATCATTCTCAATCTTTTCAACGAGCAGCGGGTGCTGCCGTGGACTCTCCCCCGACCCAGAGCGCTCACAGTCCTGGCGCAGAGTCGCTCCCAGCTGCAGTCAGAGCAGGAGACGTTCACCCCTCCATGTCCAGATAGCAAATAAATCACACGAGCGATCAAATATAAAGCTTCGTGTAACACAAACAAACAAACATAAGCTTGTCTGCTCATTAGCTTGAATAGTTTCCCCTGTTGGTGACGGTGGCCCTAAGTAGGCGCTTAGTTCACTTATGCTTTGGGCCAGCTCTGATGGCATATATACTACATATTACATATCACTTTTGATACAGCATGGGTCTGAAATGCACGCACAAATTATGATGAACTGACATTGAATGGGGGTAGGGATGGAACCTAGGGGGGCCTCAGCATCACCTTCAGCATTGTGCTTTGGGGTATAATTTACAGCCCAGTGCACTAACTCAGTGCTACATACATCTTCCCTATGTTGGAAAATCCTCCACACAACAATATTTCCAGCACATTCTCATTTCCAGGAGGTCACATAATGATGCTCTGTCAAGAGCACCTGATGGACCCTTTTGCATTTATTATGAGATGCATGAAATATCAATTGACTACCATAGTAATCCAGGCATGTCAAAATGTGACAACTAAAATAGTGGTTGTTTTGCAGCTATCCCTGTCGTCCCCACTGCTGACTACCTGGATCAGGCTCAGAGATGGCTGGAAAACAAGCAGGAGAATGGTCCTTTAGAGTCCCTTTCCTCCTAGATAGGATCCATTTCTAGGAAAAAGAAAAGCATAAACATTCACAGTAAAATGTCCTTTGTCCAAATGAAGATAAAACTGAATAAAGTTCTAGTTTAAAACCATCCCATTAGCAGAACACAGTAAAAGGAGAAAATTCCAGAGGCAGTCTCAAAACTGAGCAGCCTAATTCAAAGGGGAAACGGCTTCAATTTCTGAATGTTATTCCAAAAAATTTTACGCAGTAGCTACTTCACACTAATCCAGATTGTCTTTGCCATTTTTGCACAAACCCGTAGCAAGACTGTGTCTGACAGAAGAGAAAGGAAAATAAAGAAAATTTTAATAAAGAAGCCCTCTAATGTCATGTCTGTGTTAATGCGTTTACAGTGAGTTCCCACAATGCAACAACGCAGACGCGCGCTGAATGTTCTCCACCAGATCAGACGAGCTTTGTGTGTGCATCTGGGGATAGATTTAGGAGTTTGTAGTGAATGTCTGGTCTGTTTTCAGCTCTATTCCCATCTCTGACTGTGGAACATTTTATTTAAGGACGTCACAAGTCTCTTTCTTTCTGCTTCCTCTGCTCCTGGCGCTTTGCTCAAGACGTCCCATCCCACTTTTCTCCTTATGTAACAGCCGACATCCATCATTTCTTGCACTGCGTTCCTAAGACATGACAAGACAGACAAATGTCATCGTTGTGTGAGCTGATGGGAGGGGGTCGTGCTTGTTGCCGAGATGTGACAAGACAGTCAGACGTCAACTAAAAAGGTTACACGGCCAATCAGCCTGGAACATGGCTGAGAGCTGCCACGACAACAAATCAGCAGTGTTGATGAGGGCGGGTGCTAGAGGCACTCAACGGGGGAAGAGTGCACGTGTCTGTGTGTGTGTGTCATTTGCCATGAGAACAGATGTCTCTGGTGTCTGTCATTCTGATGTAGACCTACATCAAACTGTTTTCCTTGATGGCTGCTGACGAGAGTTTGACACGTTCCAACTAAATGCTTAGCTGCTGGTGGGCAGGCACACGTCTGCTGCCGGCTGCTGGGGTTGTTTCCTTATAAGAAAGTAGGTTCCAAAGTTTCAACAGCCATTAGTCTTTTTTTTTTTTTCGACTGTTAGGAAGCATTTGGAATTTCCCTGGCGTAATTTCTGCCCTCACACGCTCACAGAGCATAAATAAACAAAAAGTTGGTACAGTCGTTTTGCACAGCTCAGTGCAAATTACAGTGGAAACTCATTTATCTGGAGCCAGTGGGAATAGACGCTGCTAAGATGGCTGAGGCTCGTTCAAACGCTCACATATGAGGCTTGAGTAGGTTTTATACCGGTTGGTAAACACTGTGGTTTACACAGTGACAGTTTTACTCCAGTACGTATTGGGATGTTATCTCAGCTGTGTGATTGCGTGATCATATAAACTGCAGTATGTTTCCTTTCATTCGATTTTATATAATTCATCAGCTCACCATTGATGTCAGCACACGTACAGTAAGACCCAAGGCAGAAACAGTCCCCATAGGCTGAATGCAGTACAAACACCAAATGAGTAAATTGTCTTGTTACAGGGGTCAACTGTGTTGTACATGAACCAGCGTTATGTGAAATATGTTTTACATAGTATGTATAAATGTCCTGTTTATCCTAAGTCATTAGAGTGTATTTGCATAAAGCTGCCTGTGTGACATTCAGATAAATGAGTGGCTGCTTCCTCTATTTGTTCATTATTAGGATTATACCTATAAGGCATTAATCAACAATTGCCTTAACTTGCATGCACCCACTTACTGCTCCACTCTCCCTCCTGTGAGTTCCTCATGTCCACAGACTCTCTGCCCAGGTAATTACCTGAGCCTGTAATAAGCTGGGGACTGAGACATTAATGTAGTTTAGGTGGCGGAACGTGCCGAGGCGAGCCATTCCCTTTCAATTCCAGTCGCACGCGTGGACGCGCACACACTCTCGTGCACACGCAGCACACACCTCGCAGGAGTGTGGCGCTTACAGGTAATTACTTTGCCACAGTGCTGTCTTCCACACAGCAGCGTCCTTCTGATCGATACAGGTGTTAGTAGCCAGTAGGAGCAGCTCTATACGATGGAGCACACTTCCACAAGGGAATTCTGTTAAAGGTATAGATCTGGCTCCTGAGGGCCCTCATGGAATGAAGAAAATCATTACAAATATCCTTCTTAACAAGTTATTTAATGTCGTATTGACTTACGTTTTTTTTAGAAGAGGGTGGTGAAGACACAAACTCACGGTTACCAGTGGAAACTGGTATAAAACCAAATATTCAGTTGCTAGTTAATCATGTCCACCAAACAAAGGCAGCCTAATTATTGTTGGTTTATTTAAATGTAGGGGACAATGAGGATAAAGTGAATCTATTCAAACTTCATTCACATCTTCGTTGCTGCTCAGTTGCCACTGTTTCACTTGTGCATTGACAGTATTCAATTGCGATTGTGTTTTCAATTCCTGTGGCTCTGAAACTGCAAATCTCTTTGGCAGCTTGGATTTACACTGTCTTTACACTGTCTGTGCTCACAGCTCATCCATCCATCCATCCATCCATCCATCCATCCATCCATCCATCCATTATCTACCGCTTATCCGAATTCGGGTCGCAGGGGCTCACAGCTCATCTTTTGCTATATTTTTTAATCATTTGAATATTTATGCACTTAAATTCTGTAAATGAGAGCATTAGGTAAGTTTTTTTTTTCCCAAACTGACAATGGGGCCAGTTCATAGGTTTCTAATGCCTTATACTGAAAATAACAGCAAGTATGCAGTTACCTTCACTGGACAAATGTAGCTGTGGTTGCAGTCAGTTTAGTTTAGTTGCTAAATGTGATGTTTTGGCAGGCATGGTTTTCATCATTTGAGAGCTTGTAGTGTGTGTCACTGATGTTGTTGGGTTTTTGATATATATATTCTGTGTATCCAGATTGATACAAGATAAGATGGACGTTATATTGTACTGACATCTGGGACACAGTTATAGTTTTCAGAAGGTGCAGCAAGGTGTACTCCAGACCTCATCACTCTATACCCTGTCCCATTATCCTGTCTGCTGAAGCGCTGGTTTGTGACTGATGAACAGAGAATCCTTCATCTTTTGTCTAACCAGCCATTACACAAGCTAAACCTTAGGCTCCAATTATTCCACAGGAAGCTGTTGTGAGACTGCAGTGGGATATGAAAGATTCACACAAATTACACTTAATTACATACTATTCTACATAGAATGAACAAGCAAACAGATAATGGCAGAAATATTGTTAACCTGCTGTTTAATGTCAATGTCTGTGTCATGTTCTTATGTCAACGAGCGAGTGTGTGCATCTGTGTGCTAAGACTATGGGCATATAACTGGTGGAATAAGTGATGAATTTGGTTAAAATCAATAGTCTTTATAGTCATAAACAAGGCCAAATAAATAAAATATAAAACAAGTAGTACTCAAAGTGGGGATCTGCCAGCTTACATCTTAAATAGAACAATAAAACACTTCTTTTACTGTACATGGTTAATTTATTAGGAGAGGCAGTGGAAATGGCAGGCGTCATTAGTCTGACTTCAACCTCCTTTCAAATGGAAGGCTCTAAAATGCACCTTAAAAAGTTTATTGAGCTCATAGCTCTTCACGGACTAACATTTCACACTGGTGAGTTGTAAATGAGACTAACCCTGACCTCAGCCAAGTGCTGCTACTGTATGCTGCAGCTTTGAGCTGCACAGCTCCTGCAGCCTTAAAAGAAGGTTTCAGTGCAGAGACATAAGTTAAAAACATGGAAGAAAAAAAAGGCAGGAAAGTGGTAGATCACACTGTAATTCTACTATTATCCCAAAAAAACTGTGGAAACAACATAATAGCTGTATAATTAGTTTTTTCTAGCTAGTTTGCAATTTGAACACAGGGATGCTAGAAGTGTGTATAAGTCATATCGATGTGAGAGTTCTTTTAACTTTTGTTCTTGTTTTTTTAATGTGAAAAAATATGCCTTTTTTAAAAATGACAAAGTGGTGCTTTCAATGTCCCCAATACAACATACGAGATGAAGGTCGTCTGACAGAGACAGCTGAAGCCAATCTCAGGCCATTTTCTGAAAGCTCTGCAGATGTCATGTAAGTTCATTACTGCAGTAAAGACACTATCTACTACTGATCCAACTATATTATCACATCAAATGCCATTATTAAGCCAAATGAGCATACAATGCCTATCTATAGGTGTGGATGTGAGAGTGAATGTTTGTCTGTCTTTAGGTGTTAGCCATGCCAGTTATGGTAAAACGCTCAATGATTGATTTAAGATTACTGAGCTATTGGTCACCAATGAAAATCTCTACATGTTCTAAAATCTCTTACTGCAACATTAAATAGCCAGTAATGTAAGAATATAGGCTATAATGTTGTTTAGTCTCGAGTAGAGACGATCTCTCTCCCTCTCTCTGGAGATAAATGATGACAATGTATGTTGCATATTTCAGCCTTTTCATGAACTGTAAAGCACAGAAGGAGGGCTAGATGTGGAGGTAGACAAACCGCAGCAGGAGCTCACTCCGGCTCTCTCGCTCTCTCTTCTTAATACTTGACAGAGAAGCAAGAGGGAGGCAGAGAAGAGAGGAATTTGTGAGATGAATAAAAAGGGGGGGGTGCAGTGAGAATAGAAAGAAAGTAAGGGAGGAACACTGGGAGAGAGAAGGCAGGAGAGCCACAGACATAAATGGGCCTCGGGAGTGTATCTGAGAGTGACAGACTGCTGCCACGACTGTGCCGTGCTGTGGGTAAACTGTCAAAACACTGACTGGTCCACCTGGCAACCCTCCCCTTCTTATTTCTTTTCTAAGTTTTATTCATGCTCTTTGTTGCTGCCTACCTGAACCAGATGCCAGACTTAGACACATATGCAGCTCTTAATAAAAAATGAAATTTTAACTTTGTTTATTATGTTCAACGTTTTCGTCTTATTGTTTCCCAAAGAATGAATTATCGAACTGACTAAATCAAGTTGGTACAGTATGATGCAGTGAGCCCAAGGCCATTAATATGGAGTGATGCCTGTCATGCTGTTTGAATCAATCATCAGATGGCGGAGAGGACAAGGTGGCAGGGTGGAGAGAAAACTACTTAGAGGCAGGGGAGGACACTGAATGGTTAAAAGTCAAGTTAAGTTGAAATTCTTGACCTCATGTTTATTATAGGGAAGCATGTGAAGGGTTAAATATGGTGGGGTGTGAGCATATGCTGCTACATATCTAAGTAGTGTATCTCTGCACAGGTGTGTGTGAGCCTGTGCTTATTTGGAATGTGTGTGTGTATGTGTGTGTGTGTGTGTGTGTGTGTGTGTGTCACACTGACTGATAGCCATGCCCCTTCAGCCCGGTGTGTGTTGCCCTGGGAGACCCAGCAATAAACACACACTCATCCTCCGGCCATGAATCTCTGCCAGCCGCCTCATCTAGCAGCTCTCCACCCACAG
Organism: Ctenopoma multispine; assembly: GCA_034779795.1. Classification (NCBI taxonomy): domain Eukaryota; kingdom Metazoa; phylum Chordata; class Actinopteri; order Anabantiformes; family Anabantidae; genus Ctenopoma; species Ctenopoma multispine. The sequence continues at coordinate 2,341,947 of JAUYWH010000020.1, forward strand.
CCACACAAACATACTGTTAGGATGCCGCAAATTTCCACAGCAGCAGCCATGCTACAGTAGCTCCACAGTCATCCTCTCCGGGCACTGTAGTGGTCCACCCATCCATCTAGTGGCCGCCCCCCCTGAAGGTCTTTAGTTATGGCTCCCTAATAAAACATTAGTGTCATATTTATAGCAGTATCAAAAACAAGTGAAAACAAGCTTAGAGCCAGTTCTGCTGTGTTTTGCCTGCTCTGTGAACCCAGACATAGAGAGGCCAGTCCTCTCAGTTAATGGCAAATGTTGGCTATTTGACTAAACCCATCTGGAACCAACATCAACCATTCTTAATGACCATAGCATTCAAGAATAATATACAATAAACAGGCTCCTGGTGCACCAAAAACTACTTATCTTTACAACCTTTGAAAAACATTCACTAGAGGTGTCCCCAGCTGAGACGCAAGGTTGGTTTTTCCACCAATCTGGTTGTATTGGCTAAAATAAAGCTGATTGATTCTGATCATTTGGAGTGTGGGATAAGAAAAAGTATTTGGGCACACCAGTGAGTGATTCTGACACTGAAGGTGGAAAAATATGCTAAACTCTGACACTTGTGTAGTGTACAAAACATTCTGCTAGCAGTGTGTCAGATTATGCCAGTGCTGATGCTGCATCTACTGCTTAAAGTTTCAGATGTCACCACCGAACAAAAATTCTGGCAGTAACTTGTTGGTTAAAGTGCTCTTTATAGCCAGTGTCTGTACTTAGCCAAGCATTGTTTGACATATTCAACTCTGTAACACTTGTGTCATATACATGTTTAATAATCATCAGCACATACTCTAGAACTTGGACTCAGGAATGGGGCCTATAGCTTGGCTGGTCTGGTTATTTCTACAGCTTAAAGGCTAATAGAACATACCAATACGCATCTGCTATTTGTAGAACATGTGTACCAGAAATGCTCCACGAAGAAGAAACCTAAACTGACAACTCTGTGAGGCCATTCTTGACACTACATCGCTCTGAGTTGTTTGTGTTGTTTATGTTTTGTTCCTTTGATGGTTCCTTGCCAGCCACAGCATAGGAAAAGTCTTTTACAGTTCATCGGCAGAAGATACCACTCTGCTGCAGCTCAGGGGAGCAAAAGGAGTCAAATTTGTCTTACATTTGAAAGACACCAGCATGATTTATCTTAGTGAGACTTCTGAAGTCTCAAATAGGTTAATACATTGCTGTACAGAAAAGAAGGAACAGTTTTAGTGAACAAGAAATGATTGACATATATCAGCAAGACAAACACATTTTCAAAGGAGGTTAAATATGTACAGGTCTATAGGTATATGCACTCTGAGAGGTTGTCTTTCCTGTTTTATCTTATATCAAGTACTTGTTCCACAACATGAAGACATTTTTCAGATATATTTCCCAACTATTTGATTTCCAAACTGCTCAGCTCTCAATGTGGGTGATGTTATGTCGTGTGAATTTGAGCTAGACAGAAACAGCATAAAGTCTTAGGTTTTAAAGATTAAAGTACTGCATTGTTATCAGCCTCCCCCGACGCCCACAGCTAGAGAGACTTCAAAAAGTATTTGCATATCGGTGTGCGCCTGCACGTGCGCACAGGTTTCATCATAACGCCTAATGTTTTCCATAACCTGGGGTGACGCAGTGACTTCAAACAGAGCCAGGTAAGCGGTGATTACAGTGCATCAGTGGGAGGCACAGTGGAGGGTTAAGTGTTCCGCTGGGTGTGAGTGCATGTGCCAAAGCAACAGCACGCTTCCTCATCCATATCATGCAAGTAACATCCAACTCAGACACTCACACGCAGCAACTTTCTAAATGATGTGCTTTCTGTTTCATCATGTATTACCTGTCAACTTCCGCTGCCTGTCAGCGTGAATGAGTCTTTTAATGAGCAGGTCTGAAGGGGGGGAGACAAGTTCACTCGACAGGTGAGAGATTGTACCAAGTGAGAACAAACGCAGTTTTTCCATTTCTTTAGATCAAGTCAGAAAAATGCCTGAGCTCCAGCTTATGAAAAGAACTTGAACACTAAAAGAAGCTATCTTCTAAGCTGTGAAACTATAGATGGCAGGGATGGTATTTATCAAGATGTGTGAGTTCAGTGAACTGCAATGCCAGTTGTTAATGTTGACCACTGTAGTAGTGTCAAGTAGCACATGTGCTTCACTGAAAAATGATTAAAACCCTGTGCAGCAAAATTTAAAAAATGTGTTTAGTCAGCCTGGCGTAAAATGTTCTTTGACTTCTGAAGCATTATTCTCTCAATAAATTCTGAATATTCATGCACACAAAACGTGTACAATCAGATTTGAGAATTCCTTCAGAATGAGCTAGTTTCTGTGTTTCACTTCAATCATGGCGTAAATCCTCACTCGTGGTCGACCTGCTTCTTGGATGTTTATTGTGCGAACAGGTTTTTCTATGATCAAGCAATGTGTCACATTAGCAAGGGACTGATGTTGGTGGTGCAAATAAGTATTTTTGTGTGTGTGTTTGTTAGTTGTTGCTGTACAAGTGCATGATGGAAAGAACTCGATAAAGCTTTAAACAAGGATCAGTGACAGAGCCAAGGGAGGATTACAACTTTCATGAAGCTATTAAATTCCATAATACCACACGCACACACAAGCAGATAGACTGAGGGCCACACTGATCTCCTCTTTGATGGTCTCTTTCCTCCTTATCTGACACTAACACACCCATGTCCAGCATGTGTTGATGTTAAATGCTCACAGCACAGCAACACGTGGATCTGGAATTTGAATGAAAACTTTTGAATCTTGACACCTATACAAAAACCTGTAAATGTCCAAAAAGAAACCGTGCTGGATATACACACTGATATGGAATGGGTAATGTGTTAGGAACAAAAGGATGCCACATTACTTTATGTGTTTTATTACATTACTCAATTGTTTGAATGGCCCCCAGGTTACTTGTATGCATGCCTGACATGCATACAAGTACATGCTCCTTATGAGATGGTGTCCTCGGGTATCTCCTCCCAGATACTGGCCAGGGCATCACTGAGCTCCTGGACAGTCTGTGGTGCAACCTGGCGACGTCAGATGGACCTAAACATGACGTCCCAGAGATGTTCTATTGGATTTAGATCAGGCAAGTGTGGAGGTCAGTCAATGGTATAAATTCCTTCATCCTCCAAACTGTAAACTGTACACACAGATGCACTCAACTGGTGGTGCGATGGTTAGCCCGTCACTGACAGTGTCACATAGTCTCTAGCCCACTTACCATAAAGCTAAAGCACTACCAGTATTGAGTGTACTAAACAACCGAACCACTATAATCACTTTTAGAAGATGTTAAAGGAAGAACTTGTGTATGTGTGTCTGTGTACAATCAGAAGTCAGCGGCCGCCCTCCTCCCTGCAATTATTCTCAACGTCTCACACCCGTATTTAGAAAACCCAAACACATAAGTTGAAGAAACTGTGTTAAGGAGGCTCCACACAGAGAAGGTTTAAGCAGTCGAAACGTCACAGGCTTCCACATCAGATGGTGTCCTGCAGCTGAATGACATGACATATAGATGAATAAGTGCGTGTGTGCAGCACATACTGTACATAGTGCTCTGCTACCTTAAACTACTATAAAAAGCCTTGATCATAGCTTAAAGGGAACTAAACTCTAAAATACAAGTGCTGCCTTATGCTCTAATAAAAATACTCGTTAATGAAATCTAGAGATGATGAGATGGCATGAGATCAACACAAACTTGAGATGATTTCTACAAACTAAAAATACAAATGAATGAGATGCCCATGAATCACAGCTGGTGGTGGAGCACTTCAAATAAAAGAGCTGACTCGAATGATCTAACACAGTTTTCAGGCTGCAGGTTAGGGCTTTGGCAGTAATCTGCATATGTCTGCCTGGAATCCCAAGGCATCCAAATACACATCAAATCACGTTAAAACAGCCATTATATTTTAGCTATTTTGTTTTAGCAGCTCAGCAAATATTTACCCAATATTCAAGTTTAATTAACCACACACAAACACACACACTTTTTATTGTTTCATTATAGGTACTGATTTCAGTAGGTTAATATTTTTGGGGGGTTGAAAACTGTCTTACTAGGAAATGGATGAGACTGTCCTCCTATAGAGTACATACCATTTTGACCAACAGTGACATAGTGGATTTATGCATCTCTAGCTAATAGGACATAACCAATAGTGAAGCATATATGAAATAAAATCAGGAGTTACAATGCGTAACTAATATTTGTGCTTTATAAACAATGGATTCCAAATAATGAGCAGAACTGCACTGCAACTAAAAAAAGCTGGAGTTATCAGGGTCCATACACAATGCACAGAGGGCTGTAAGTGCGTAGGTGTAGGTGCAAGTTAGTGGAGGACCAAAAGTAAATTGTGGTCCTCGTCTCCCTTAGACCAGGGTTAGGCAAGCGCGGTCCTAAAGAGCCGCAGCCCTGCTTGTTTTCCACCTGCACTTACAGCTGTTGATCAACAGCAGGAACTGTTCATTACCTGGATCAGGTGTGTTCAGCCAGTCAGAGGCTGTAAGTGCAGGGATGGTTGAAAACATGCAGGGCTGCGGCTCTCTAGGACTGGGCTTGCCTACCCCTGCCCTAAACTGTTAATGTACCTGTGTTTTTGGAAGTCGTTTCTGTGCAGGCTTATGTGGTTTTATTTGTTCCTGCGTACAGAACAACTAATAAGGACATGTGAGAGGAAAAGAAGCATAAAATACATGAGCCAAGAGTGTGGAAATGAGGAGAAAAAAAAGATGACAACACAACGAGAAGCAGTAAAGGGCACCTGGTAGAGTGAGCAAGGTATTAGAGGTGTGACTGCAATCAACATTCAAAGCCCTCCCACTGGGGTTTTCTGAAGGGTTAATAATCTATGCTAACACATCGGGCTGGACCAATTAATGCGCAGCTAGAGATGCACCATGACCTGGTAAATGGAGCGAGAGAAAGTGAGAGATTGATTTTGTTTATACCCACTACTATCTGATTGTAGAGGAAAATGCCTGTGTTGAATTACTGATGTAAGTCTTAAATAGTCTTTTCTAAATTGGGCACTTGGATATTTATCAAGGCAGGAAAAAAAGTGGTATCTAATCACAGCTTAATACATTAAGTATGTCTACTATATTCCTAGACAGATGTCCTCCTGTATTTACAGCATGTCAGTTTTGGCTGCACAACCTGTTGCATGTGACTCCTTACACATTTATGACAGATGGGCTTTTGCTTTATGATGTGTTGGGGTTAATTTGTGGTGTTCGTTACAGTGATAATGGACAGCGTTATGTCTGTTGTTACAGCTCAGGAGGTAATACCTTGGTCTTGTAAGGTGCAAAGATGGATGCCGGCTAAGGGCACACAGCTGCTTGGCAGCTGAAACAGGAGAAGCTTCCAGCATTTATGCCACAGCATCTGAAGTGGCAGTTATTCAATCAACTGTGTGTCCAGCAATGTATGGAAATTAATAGATTGACAGTACGGATTTGCATTTGTCTCTGATAGGAAGATTTCTGTGGCCCAACCTGATACATCAGAAACTATCATCCTGCCCACATACCATGTGGAATTACAGCACTCCTGCTTACTGGATCTGAGCCAGTCATATGTCGGCCAAGAACGAACCGAATAATCCGTCTGTGCCACATCTTTTTGCCAAAGTGGCCACATTTGATTTGATTAAGGATGTATTTTTTTCTGTTTTAACATGTGGGCTGCTTCAGACAGGCCCATAAAAATGCCAACAGTGCCATATCACTGCCTGAACTGGCCCACATCCACTTTCTATCTGGGCCAATAGATGGAGCAGCTGGATACCAGGTTATATACTGAAATTGTAATAGTCACATTAAAAACCAACAAAGATCAAGTTGTTACTTGCGATGAAACAGAGTAAAAATGACAATGAATAGAGAACAACAAAACAACAAAACAAAAACAACAAAAAAAATGTATCTACAAAGTAAATGAGTTTACTTACCGAGTACATATTAGAATTACCCTAGGTAAACAGAGATTTGCACTACTCTTATGCAATTACAACATGTGTGAGTCAAATACTGAAATCCTTCTCATTCAATCCCAATTAGCAACATCCTGATTAAAGGTACCCTGCAGAGTTTCCTTGTAAACAAGCTCAGCTGATGTTCACATGCAAAGCATCAAATATGTGGGTCTTAGAATATGAATGAACCTCTTGAAAATGTTTTTTTCTTCATAAAATATTTTGTACAGGTTGTACAGTATCTGTGATATACTGGCTATATACTAAAAATAAATTAAATAATAAATAAACCATTTTAACCCAACTCTCTCCCACCAATTGATGTGTCTACATCATATTACCCAGGTACATTAAACAGACATTTTCCCACCACAATCAAACAAATTATTATCACTTAAAGCAGCGTTCCTGTGTTTTTTTGATTAATGAATTGAAATTCTTGCATTATTTTGACAGCCCCAATTAATATAATTTTAGGAAAACATTTGAATTCTAAAGCTTTCTTTTAAAATTAAATGAAACACACAGCTTCAAATGATTTTGACGGAAGCTGAACTATTTAAAAAATATATATTTGCATTTACTGTGGGAGAACTACTCCACTAGCAGGGTGAAGTGGATTAAATAGTATTAAGTGTAACTCTCAACACCCCCAACAATGATAGTCCTGATTAAGAGTGTAGACAACCTGGAACTTAGAAATTGGGGAGGGCTGGTGGGGGCGGGGTGACCTGCTGTACTAGTACTAGTTCTGTACTAGAAATTTCTAGACTCTGCTGCATATTTTTAATTAAATTACAATTAAATGCAAGAAATAGTAAAACAATTAAGAGGGACCTTACAACTACCAAATAGTCCAGTATGAAGCAGCCTGTAAAACCCTTTAGAGGTCAAAGGTCAATGTCACTGTGACCTCACTGATTGGTGGAGGCAAACAACCATAATGGAAGTTCTAGTTACATTTCATCCAAGTGTAAGGCGTTACCATGTATGTCAGCATTGTTAACCCAGTAACAGATGCACTACTTTGTGTACACTATACTGCTCTGGAAAGGCTTAAAATGTGATAGAAACTGAAAATGACAGACATTAGTTTACATAGTGCATTTTATGGATGTTGTAATTCTACCCATGGGTCACTTTATCCAAAAAAAGATCCACAGAGACCTCTGTCATGCTGCAACTCTGAGTATGAGCCACTGTACTGGAGCTCAGGTCATATACAGTAACCTGTGGTGAACTAGAGCCACACTAAGTCAGAAATCTGGCCTGACATCTCTGATCTAATCTGACAGAACATCTCTTCTGGCCTCCAAGCTCCAAACACATCACGTCAAAACTCTCTTCAACATTCATGAATGGAAATCAGAGTGGAAACACACTACAGAGAACATATTCCTCTGCATCAGTATCTTCTCATTCTTTGGCTTGTTCTTCTTTTTCTCATCATCTGTATTTAAAGAGCTCACATTATGCTGAAATCACTTTTTGGCCATTTTTGTACACATATGACTCTCCAGTGCATGTAGACACATATCAAGTAAGCCAGGAGTGCACTCACTCACACCTTTTTTTTTTCTTTTAAATTTTCCTGTTTTGTGAAAACCAGTCTGTGAGTGGTCCATTCAATTTTTCACTTGTAATGATGCTGAGTATCTAGTATCATTAGCATAGTCCTCCAAAGAAAATACCTCCTACAACAACCTTGGGTGACAACTTGCAGTCTGCCATTGTTTTTCCTCAATACAGCAGACGTTGCAACCAGATGAACACATAAGTCCTCTTTCTTCCTCCCATCCTCTCAGGATCGGAAGAAACTGGGGATTTTTTTCTGTTTGTTACAGAAGACCAAAGAAACCAAAGGATGGCCGGGTAGTAGTGGTGGGCGGATCGATCCAAAGTATCGATAGTATCAATACCAAGTTGGTATCATTATCGGATCGATACTAGCACAATGGTATCGTTATTATATATCTTTTCTACTTTCAGTGTGACCGTTCCATCAGAAAGTAAACCTCCCGTACAAACACTGCTCCTCTCACATCAACACAGCGACGCTGAACAGACACATGCAGTCTGTAGTGAATGACGGCACAGAGAAAGAGGAACGCTGTATCATCTCCCGTATTTTACGGTGATAGACGGGGGACTTTGTTGTGGGACTCGGGTCTCCTGCATCTCCGTCATGCACAGTAAACAGCATCACTTCACGTTAGTAATAGTACCGTGTCATTCATTCACAAAAATATGTTTCAGTACGACAAAACAGTTACGTCCTGTTCAAAAACGTGATCAGGATTAGTTTTATGCGAACTTAATCGTAATCCTACGATTAACCGTAACTGTAGGAGACAGGGTTTCATTTGTTGTCTTATTAAGCCTTGTTGCATAACATGTGACAGTGTCATGTTAAACTATTTTTAGTTGAAAATTTATTTAGACTTTTCGTCAATGTAGCTCACGTGAAGCCAGCACTTGCAGGTTTATGTTAATTTACCACTGTAGCTTGACTGGTAGTGCACAACACAAATCCTGTGGTTTCATTTTCTGCTGATATTTTACACCTGGCCTTCTCAGATTTCTGCTTGTCCCTTCACCCTTCTCCCTTAGCACTGGCACTTTAATGATGCATACTGATGAGTTGATTATCCTACACATTTTAACTTGGTTTGTCTTTAAACATGTGACTCTGGAAGCACACAGTAAAATAATAAACATCAACACTCCACACAAAATTGTTTTTGGTCATTGAGCCCCTGATCATTAGGACCTCCTCTCTTTAGTGCAAACCATGGCTCCAGGCTATGTTTCTAAATACTTAAGCCAAAATAAATACATGTCAAAAGCTATGGCATTTTTGCCACAGAGAAGCAAAGCTGCTCCTCCCTTTGGACCTCTGTACTTCAATTACCATGCTGGGTATAAGGTTAGGACATAATGTATATCACAAACACTGCAGTGTGACCGTTCCTTTTCTATTTGCTGCTTTGATCACTTTGAGACTATTGGTGGTCAGCCATGATACAGTTGTGTAGGTGTGACTAATCATTTTTACAACATATTGAAATGAGAAAAGTAAGACTCACAAAGTCTTGAATGTGAAGTTTATGTAGTTTTGTATTTGCATTTATGATAATACAAAACATTTTAATATGTTATTTCTAGCTGTGCTTTGGCTTTTATGAATTCATCCTGATAATGGGTTGATGTGAAACTAGACCATTTCACCACTCTAGCCATGCAAAAATAATAGTATGAGCATAATCGTCTAGGTCAGAGGAAAATACGAAATATGATGTTTGCAGCCATAGAGACAAAAGTTTACACATATTGGTTCAACCTTTTCATTGAAAACAGATGTTTATGCAGTCAAATGTCTTTGAAATAACTGTTTTAACATCCTTAGTATTAACTAACAATAACCAAAGTGTTCTAAGTACCTAAATACAACCATTAAAAAGTTTAATAAGGCTGTGTAAGTGACACAATTGCTGCTGGATAAATTAGCGTACTCAGCCAAATTAACAATAAACCTGCTGATAACTGTTGACCTGGTGATCCAATTATTTTTGTTTTATGTATTATGTAGAGCTGTGCTGTGTGCCTGATGTCCAAGCTGCCTTTTCCTTAGGAGGCTGCCTAGTATTACTTACTATTAACTAGAAGGGATAGTGAGTAATAATGACTATTATAAGTGTGTTAATTTAGAATTTTGTGTGCTAAAGAATGAAAATGGGGGTCTCACACTGAAAAATCAAGTTACCCAACTGCACATTTTAATGCAGAGCTTGACTGCTGGGTGATAAAGCTCTAAAAAAATCCTTAAAACTAGAGTTACAACACATCACTAGCAATATATGGAAATACTTGTAATAGTCGCAGTATATCACTTGACATGTAAAGAGCAGAGAGAAGAGGTTTCAATGCTTCAGCATGTGTGATTATGGAAACTTCTATTCTATTCTGTCTATTATGTTCCTTATTGTAAAAGATGTGACCCGGTATTCGGTTACACTCATTCTGCATCTTTTTAGACATTCTCAGTCTCTAAAGTTACGTTTCATACCTTGATACCATAACACAATTTAACCACACTATATCACATTGCTTTTAATCCACTCTATTTTACGCTAGATGGAACAGTCAGCTTCAAAGACTTTTTACAGTGCATTCAACAAACAAGAGTCGAACAGAGTTGAAAAATTATTATTTTGACAAAAGCACGGCAACATCACCTGAAGTTCTCTGTTCTGTGAGCCAGCATCCATCCAGTCCACCCATTGACACTTTTCTTTCTTTTTTGATGTGTTTTGTTTTGCTGCCTAATTAACACTCACTGTTTTATTCTTTTTAATCTTCAATGGTTAACCACAAACCAAAGCGCAAGAAAACCCATGTCTAAAATTTAACTCTTTATTTGGCCTTATTTCATCAGCCTCAGTTAACACAAGCCATCTCCCAAGACCGTGATCAAGGTTGGGTCATGATTACTCTGCAGAGTTGAGTCTTGCAGCTATGGTCATTTATGCTTCCTGAAATCAAATGTGAACATTTCCTAACCCTCAAAGGGCAAAGTGGTAAGATAAGAGTTTTTCCTAAAGTCTGACTTTCACTTTGCATATGTTTTTTTTGTTAATATAAATCTACAATGGCAAATCAAGTCACTGTGAATGGCATTATTCATTAAACACATAGATGCAAAGGTTTTAATAATAAGAAATGCTTAGCTTTAGCAAACAAGATTCTCTTTGAGAAACACCATTCCCATGTCTTTCAAGGTAGCAACAATAAACTAAGGACTCAATTTGCTGTCAGCATGTCAAACTTTCATCCTGTTACATTAATGTCCCAGTTATTTTAATTTACTGCTTCCCATTACTGACAAGGGTAAAGGCTTTTAGTGCAGATTTTACTCTTGTTTTAAAGCCTGTTTGACATTTTGAAGGAATTGATTCAGTCTAATGCAGAATTTCTTTGTCATTTACAAATTACTGCCAAGCATGTAGAAATGCCGCACATAGAATACCTAATCTTCTGTCTCTTTTTACCTTCACTTTCAAATGAAATTTGTATAGCACATAAAAAAAAACAACCAAAGTTGACCAATGAGCTGAACAAATCATCAAAGTATAAGCAAAATGTAAAGATAAAAGGGATTTTAATATAGCCTTAAAAATGTTTATAGAAAATAAGTCTTTAATTGAAGTAGGGAGACTGTTCCAAAGCACGGTCACCCTTTTAAAGGAATAAAAAAACAGTCAAAAGTAATTGGTTCACCGATGTAAGAAGTCTTGTTCCTACATAGGGGCAGATGAGTTTTGAGATGTATTTAGGAGCTAAACCATTAAAAGCTTCATAATATAAACATATAAAATAATCTTAAAACCAATACAATATTTGATTGGAAGCCAGTGAAGTGAATCTAGAGACAATAATAACCCCAAGTTTCCTGGCATGTTTATGAATGTTTTATGACAGAGTAACTGTTAGCCATCCAGCACTTTATATCATGATCATGGAGGCAATCAGTAATAGATGATGCAGAATCACGGTTTTCTGGGTTTAAAGGGAGATACAGTTGTGTATCATCAGCATAGCAATGAAATGAGACATTGTGTTTTCTAAAAATAAAGAGGGAGTATATACAGGGTAAATAAAATTGGACCTAAAATTGAGCTTTGGGGAACCCCATAGTTAAGAGGGGGAGATGAGAAGAATTGGTCCTGAATCATGACAGAAAAGTCTGCAAACCACTGCAGTGCAGTTTCCTGAAGGCCTACCAGGTGGTGCAAACAATTTAAAAGAAAGTAAGCGCTCAAATCTAAGAGTAGGAGCACAATTTCCTGGGTCTTAAGTTAGCAGGAGGTTGTTTGAACCTTTCAGTAAAGCAGATTCTGTACTGTGTTTTGCTCTGAAACCAGACTGAAAATTGTCCATTATTTAATTTTTATCTAAATAGGAAATGAGTTGTGCATAAACAATTTTCTCTAGCACCTTAAATAGAAGTTGTAGTTTTGAGATGGGAGCCAGTTCAGAACTATCCAGGTTGGGTTTTTTAATAAGGGGTTGTACATAGCATCCTTAAAACAAAGTGGAACAGTTCCATTCACCAGGCTGCTATTAATAATTAAACAGATTGTTGGACCAACTGAAGCCAGGACCTCTTTTAGAAAATGATTAGGAATGATGTCAAGGGGAGAAGTAGTGGATCCAGTATGTAAGATAACTTCACAGAGTAATGCAAAAGACATAGGCTGAAATTCGGTAAAAACAGAGTTAGTTTCAGCTCTATAGATGAGTCTGTTCCTGTGGGAGAAATGTTGGAACGCACATGTTGAATTTTCTTAATAAAAAACTTTAAAGAATCTTCACAGGAAGCTGTGGTAGATGGCATGCAAGTTCTATTGGTGGGATTGAGTATAAAATTAACAGTATTAAAAAACAATGTAGGGTTGTGAGAATGTTTACCAAGCTGTATTTCAACATTTCATAGAAGATCTGTACCTTGTCTTTTTTCCATTTTCATTCTGCTGTCTACATAGGTTCCTTGCAGCACAAATATCATTATTTAACCAGAGTTAATTACTGATTTTATTTGTTCTAGTATTTAAGGGAGCAATACAATTCATGATGTTACTACATATTGTGTTAAAATCAGTAATTAGTTGATCTGGGTGATCTTTACATACATATGCACTGTTTTATAACAATTTTATTGTCATTGTCACAATTTTCATTTTAAATGGCAAAATTGTAACCAAATGTAAGCCTCACAGATTTTAAATGAAAAAGTACATCCACCCCTCTCTCTGCGTGTTAGGATTCAGTTGATTAAGTAATTTATCTGTCTCGGTCAGGATGTGAACCTAGAGTTCTGGGAGCCCAATTCCCTACTAGCTGAGCTAAAAGAAACAACACGTGAGCTGTAATAAGTTGTCTATCCATGATAGTATGCGGTGGTATGGACTGGACCACGATGGCAGGGCTGATTTCTTTTATCCCAGTCCATCCTAGGCCCATAAATAATACATTTTTAAAACTTAAGATATCATAAGTAAAGTTAAGCAATTAAAATCCATGTTGTAGATGAGATATTTTAATGGCAAAAATGTTGCCTGTGAACATTTTATTGAAATGTTCAGTATCAACATGTCTGCAACTTGTCATTTACATTGATTGTGAATATGTAATTATGTTAAGAGAAAATGTTATCTGGTCGCAATTATGTTCTCTGCAAAAATGTAATCGGAATTGACATTTATTTGTATACGAACGTAATTTTTAGGTGAAAGTGTTGATTTAGGAGAGGAGCTTGATAGCTAAAGGCTCTCCCTCCCAATCTACATTTGGAAACTCTAGGAACCACAAGTAGACCAGCATGAAAAGGTCTGCTGGGATAATAAGGTTCTATGAGGTCTATAAGATATGTTGGGGCCTGATCATTTAGGGCTTTATAAGTGAGGAGCAGGATTTTAAACTCTATTCTAGATTTTACAGGGAGCCAATGGAGAGAAGCTAATGTACCAGAAATATGATCACTCTTGTTAATTCCTGTCAGAACTCTGGCTGCAGCATTCTGGATTAACTTTAGGCTTTTGAGTGAGTTATTGGGACATCCTATCAGTAACGCATTACAGTTATTCAGTCTAGAAGTAACAAATGCATAGACTAATTTCTCAGCATCACTTTGAGACAGGATGTTTCTAATTTTAGCAATATTCTTAGATATTTCTTTTATGTGAGAAGTAAATGATATATCTTGGTCAAAGATGACTCCAAGATTCCTCACAGTAGTAGTTGAGGCCAATGCAAAGTCATCTAGTTTAGCAATCTCACTAGATATTCTGCATGGAAGATTCATCATGAACATGAACAAATTGGTAACTTTAACATCTACTTTAAAAGCCTGTGGTAAATAGCCTGTTATTCATATTTCATATTGCCCTAGCAATAAAGGTATTAATAAACACTAAGCAATCATGTGATTTTCTGTTAAGGGGCAAAGTATCGGTATCAATGTCGATACCCCAAAGTACTGGTTTTGTATCAATAGGAAAAATGTTTCAGTGCTCATCTTTACTACAGCCTGTATGCACCTGCTCATCACATTGATTTGAGAGGATCAGGAATTGCACCGGCAAGTTTACCTTCTGATGGAACAGTCGCACTGAAACTAGAAGAAAGTATCGATCCCAACGTGCTAGTATCGATCTTTCTAAAATTTCTACTTTCTACAATAATCACAATGCCATCCATTGTTTTGTTTTTACCAAATTGTGCATACCTAGTATAAACCTGTTCATGATTTCCTTTTATTCATTAACTAATAGAAATAATTAGTACTTACATTGAGGGGCTTCACTGTTGAACTTAGAGGAAATAAGGTGCAACATAAACAGTTACTTTGTTTATGAAGTTTGCACTAATTGCTAATTTTAAATTTACAATGGATTGAATCATTGTATACTGTGAAATAATGCACAAAATTACACGCCAAATCTGTAGATGCACTCAACTGTTAATAATATTCTAATTTCACCTCGTTATTTTGGTCTAATGACCCGGAAATTTACTGTTGTAGTAAGCCTGGTTGCCCTCATCTACCAGGTTTCCACTTGACACATAAAGCTGTTTTCACCAAAATGTAAATATATTAATTCAAAGTACCTGCTCTTTGCTATACAGCACAATTTAACAACTAGCCGGTGAATGCAGTGGAGCTCTTAGCTAGTTGTTAATGGAGCTAACAAAACTAAGAGAGTGTGAGTATTTGTCACAACTCACACAACTTTATTGATAATATTACTCAGTTTTTACTGTATGATTAGACAACTTTTTTCTAATATCAAGTTAAAGTTACAGTATGCAACTTTTGGCAATCATGCTAGTGGTAGCACACCCACTAGCATTTTGGCTCTGTGTGCCACCACCATGTGGCCAACTATTTAGTTGGTTTTTATACCTTTGCAATCTGTGACTGCCTGAAGTCTGGAACACATGAACATCACGCATCTGTTCTGCCTTAAGTTTTGCCTTCAGTATGTGAAACGTTTTAGTGGCAGCCATACATGCCCAAACCATAACACTACTAACTTCTTTCTCTGCTGCTGTCAGCAATGCAAAAATTGCATACTTTCAGGAAAAGGTAAATAACTGCACAGACACCCGCAAACTCTTTTCCACC
>JAUYWH010000020.1:2360410-2410188 GCA_034779795.1 Ctenopoma multispine
GCTTGTGTCTCCTTGTAAGTCGCTTTGGATAAAAGCGTCTGCCAAATGAACTAAAGTAAAGTAAAGTAAAGTACTTCCACCACACTTTATAAAAAAGGGTGGTATCGTCCTTTTCTACTCCAAACTTTTCCCTTTCTTCTGTCTCATCTGTCTATGTTGTTTCATAATTCTATTGACTTTTTACATTTTTGACAAACTTTAATCCTGTTTTTGATTTACCAGTGGTTTACATCTTGGGATAAATTATACTGGTACTGATACTCTGGTGAAGTCTTCTGTTGATTGTTGACATTGACACATAGCTCTGTCTCCTTCAGGGTGTTCTTAATCTCGACAACTAGCAGCCTTTTGATGTTCCAGAGCACGCCAGTGCTTTCCCTCTATTTAGGCTGAACCAAAAAGTTGATTTGTTCACACCTAATGTTTTTGCTGTCTATCTCTGATGATCTTGTTGTTTGTTTTTTAAAGCTTTATGATGGTTTGTTCACTGGCAGTGACAGCTCTTTGGACTTCATACTGACAGTTAACAATCAACAGTTAACATCTGCTTGCTTGTAAATGAACTAAAGAGGATATAACAAATAAAAAATTAGCTATTTGCAGTATGAATAAAAATGATTGTAGTTCCACATATTTTATCCAATAGTTTTGACAAAACTCTTAAATTAAAGCTTTCTCTATAAGCACATTTTGATTTTAACCTTTTTATGCATGGTGTCCACTACAGTGGACAGCTATTCAGAAGCAATTTTCTTTAATACGTATGCATGTGTTTTTTTGGTATAGTGGCATATCAGCCAATACAGTGGACATTTGTGCACCATTCCATGCGTTGTCCCTTGTTGGCCATTTTTGAGAAATACATTTATCTTTCACAAAAGTAATACCACATGCTCTCAAGTCTTTTTGCAAACATAGTGTTAGCAATATTTGATATTATTGTTTATTAAAATATTTTTTTTGGTTGATAACCAATGCATGCTGTCCAGCTAAGGGGACAATTAAATATTCAAATGTCACGTTATCACTGAATAATGCATGCACAAAATTGAGAAGGTCCAATGTGAACTCTAAATTATAACACATACATCAACAAGTGTGTACGTAATGACCCAAATATCACTGAAAAGCGCAAATTCTTCACCTTAAGAAACCGTTGAATTTCTTTCGTTCACACAAACAGTGTAAGAGTTACAGCGACTGTAACTATAGTTGGGTTTTTTTTGATTGTCCAGAAAGTTATGCCCCACTGAAAAGCCTTTAAAAGAAAATACCTTCTGTGAGTCTGGGTCATAGGAGCCATTGGCAGCACCTCAATATGAATGTAGATGAATTATTCTTCTTTTTTACTGTCTAGTACTGTAAATCCTTCCTAGTCCTACTGATCATGACCGAGCATAACTAGATCAATTTATTATTTAATGTCAAAGATTTCATTGAACAACACTTTCACATCAATCCGTTTCTCTTTCAGTACCTGTAATGTTACTGCACATTCCATGTGATGACTTGACATTTGGTGCCACAAATTCACAATAAGAATTTGGTTTTCTTAGAGAGCGGGAGTGTTTTGATTGTGTAAATTGCACTCCCTATCCAACAAATCAACCTTTTCCAAGTGTGAGATGCTGTGGCTTGATCTCTTTTTGTATTACAATATCAGACCTCCCAGCGGCTTTCCATCTCTATGAAAGCCTTTGCATAAGTAAAGTATGCTGTGTGCGTGGGCGACAAGTTGGAGTTCTTACTTCATTATTGCAGCAACACTGTCCTTAATCTACTGTTCTCACTATATTCAAGATTTATTAAACCTTGTGATGTAAATTTTAATTAACAAATATTGTAGTTTTTTTATGTTACTGTCTCAGTACTCTGAGGAAGGTGTGACATTATGTGTCCTTGTGTTATTCTGCATTAGAAACACCATGTGAATCTGAAAGAAGCAGAAAAACTAATTTCTCCAGACACACTTTTGAATAAATGAGTAAGAGTGTGTCTTTCCTATGGCTCTTACACTATTTTAACAAACTTGCATGATGTAATTAACATTAAAATAGAGGTTGGGTGAATCGCACATGTAAAACTGTAACTTGTAAATTAA
Organism: Ctenopoma multispine; assembly: GCA_034779795.1. Lineage (NCBI taxonomy): Eukaryota > Metazoa > Chordata > Actinopteri > Anabantiformes > Anabantidae > Ctenopoma > Ctenopoma multispine. The sequence goes on from JAUYWH010000020.1 coordinate 2,362,512, forward strand.
ACACTCTGAGTATACATTATTAAGATAGATGTCAAAAATAAAGCAGGACCTAACCTTAGAGGGCGGTTTCACCTGTTTTCAACTTGCTTCCTATGGTTCTAGTTTGTGGAGTACATGGACAGTATATGAATTAGATTAAAATTACATCGCCCTTCTCTATATTAAAATATCTCTCAGCTTCATCCTCTACATTACCTCGAGGTTTTTTTCAGTTAAAAGTATGTCATCTGGAGGAGTTCAGCAACAACATCGTTTGAGTTTCAAAAGCTTCTCCAATCTGGAATAAGAAGTTAAGGGATATTTTAAATAGTGAAGTTTAATACATTTCATAAACACTGCACTACTCGAACTGGAACTATGGTAAGCAAATTGAGAATTAATCAATATTTCCTTTTATTTATGATTGCACAACCACTGCAAAGCATCCCCCACCAAAAAAAGCGTTTCTGGTTTAAACCTAATTTTGGACTTACTGTATCAGCAGTCAGGGAAGGCCTTATTTCTTCAGAAATTATGCAATAGAAAAAATGTTTGTGGGTTTTATTTCTAGAAAAAAAATCCAATATTGTGTCAAGCATGTGTTCAGTGTCCTTGAATGTAACACTTAAGCCCCTCAGGTGGTGTCAGCATTTATGGGGCAAACTGCCATATGCTATTGTTATACTCAGGACAGATACAATCTACTGTATATGTGTAAGTATTAAAACTGGAACCCAAAGGCAGGATTAACACACAAGACCAGTTTAATAAAAGACTTTACTTATTGGTCAGCTAAGCTTGTAGACAACACATCCATACTAAGGTATCTAAAAAAAGCTTGCTCCATCAGCTGGTTTTATTGTTTTAACCTTGAACAAGTAAGACATTTCTTTTATGACCTCACTTTGTAGATTCTTTATTTCTGTTTGTGACTACCCCACAGTTTCTGTATATAGGCAATGTTGCAGCATCCAACAAATCAACGCCAAGGTAAATTTGAAGGTGAAGTGATTATACAAGCCATACAAGGAATGCTAAAATACTGTGTTGTTTTGGTCAGTGTGTATTTTCAGACTGCATTCTGATTGATTGATTACATTGGTCATAGTACCAGTCACATTGTGAGATGGCCATCCTAAATTTCTGGCACTGTCCAATCTTGTCCCAGGCTATAATTGGTTGCAAGACCATAACAACGGCTGTCTTTGGGTTAGGGTGAGGGCTCGAGCATATTGAGACATAGGACACCTGTATTGTAGCCACAGCCAAATATGTGACAGTGTTTGGTCACCTATTTTCTATGGTAGCACAGAATCGTACACTGTATAGTAGTTAAACAATGTGTCAAATGAAATTGGGAAATTATTTTCAATTCCTTTCTTTCAGTATGGAAACATAAGGACCAATGATCAAGAGGTGTGTAGAGTGGGAGATCCAGAATGGTGTAGTTTGGTGGGACTAGGAATCAAATTGCTGTGACTGTATTGTGACTTTGAGTGTATGAATTATGCGTTAATGTGTCAATCAGGTATCACGTACCACTGAAATGCTGACCAGTTCCAATTTCACTGATGGGTAAAGTGAAATAAAACCAGATTATGGTGAACAAGTGAGTAACAACTGGGCATTTTAGAGGAAAGTGGAAATAAACTCTCTGTGCTCTACTGGGTAATAAAAATGTTTTTGAAATGGCTTGAGTTTGAGTCAGACTATCCATTGTGAATGAGAAAAAGAAGAGTAGAACAGCTCTACATTTTTTAGACTACCATTTTGTGACTCCTGGCAGGGTTGCAAAGTGTTCAAAATCTCAATTCATTATTATAGAGTAGTACTCTATTGTGTGTTTGCTATATAGTCAGTGAGGAATGAGTGACCAAAGATTTATTTTGAAGAGAAAGGGCTTTGGAAACCATCACCTTAGTAGGCCTTGTTTAAGGCAATTGGATGAAGCAGAATTAGGTGGCCTTTAACTTGCTACCAAACTGCACAGATTGCTTTTACCTCAGCTGCAGTCTAATCAAACGGCCAACCCCTATGCATGATCTAGCCAGATTGATGTGCTCTGGGTTTGTGTTTGTTTTTTTTACATATGAATTATTTTATTCTAATTGTTTTTTATATTAAAATGTAGATGTATATATTAAAAAAAAATATTTCCTTGAGTAGATAGGATTTCAGACTATACACATGACATGCTAATGTGTAATTGATCATCTATAGGAGTGGGAAATGGAATGAATTGACTTTTGGCAGTATCAGACTTGCAAGTGTTTGGTATATTGTCCAATTCTTCTGCTTATGAAGCGTTTAAACCTCCAGTCAGATCTAAAACAATGGCTCTGATTTGACTAATCTGTCTTTCTTAATCCTTGCTGAATTTCTGGGATTTATTCTGTGCATAACTTTTAACCATTTAGCATTTTGGCTTACTGGAACTGGCTAACAGGAAAGCATACCCAGGCGTTAATGAATTAGTGACACCTGTGTTTGATCCTTGTGTTTGATTTGCATAGTCTGGTTTCACAAATAGGTCTCTTGGCAAATACAACTGTCCAACAAATTAGACATAATGATTTGATTACATGTTCCTATTTGAAATACAGTTTTCAGGTCATCATGATTTCAGTGAATTACCCTATGTAAGAGGGAGTCGTAAAGTCAAAGGATGGGGTTAAATCCATTACATAGGTGAGATCCCAAAACACAATTAGACTTGTACAAATCAGGATCATGAAAGCTGTGAATGGCTAACATTTGTTACTGCTTTTCTTTCTTCAAAGTGTCCCTCTTTCTCATCTCTTGACTGTCCTTGGTCCAGGACACAGTGAGCAAAATGTAATATTTTGTTCAGGGGTCTTGAAGGTTAATTGTACAGTGTAACTGCTGTGTGTGTGTGTGAGTGTGTGTCTGTGTGTAAGCAGCATGGCTGAGTGCAACAATGCTATTTTACATTCAGTGAGCATAAGTTTCTTAACTGCTGTGCTGCTTTATTCAAAGTCAGTGTCTCTGAACTTTCTATCTTCATAAATCATTTCTGTTTTAGACCTACTCCTCACTAGATATTGTATACATACACAGAGAAACACTTATTACGGTTAGGTTAAGTCAAATTTTAAGTATAAAAAGTACAGTAGAAACATAAAATAGGTACTTTCTAACAACAATTAATGTGGTGGAACTTTTATCACACACTGGACTCGATCATTTGTCTCCTGTGGGGAAAGTCCTGCATGTTGCTGACCCATCCAACCATCCCGTCCTCCTCCCTATACAGACTTTTGGCTTAATACATTGTTGCTCTAGGCAACAAACCTGGATGCAGCTAGGTTAAAATTTCACTCAATTGACACCCCCATACACCTTATATACAAATGGCTACCTTGAGTATAAGTGCCTTCAGTGGGAAATGCCAAAGGACCTGACAAAGTACCACTACATTACACCCTGAGAATGAGAACTGTCTGAAAATGCATATTGTTGTATTGCAGATGATAAGTATACCTCCAAAAAGATAGTGAGACATGTTTTGTACTGGACATGTAGAGGAACATTCTGGGATTTTATTGGACACATTCGTAATTTAAAGTTGGTGTCTTAATACAGTCACTGGTAATTCAGTCAACCACAGGCAAAAAGGCTGTAACTTTGCCATTGTCACTTTAAAAACCTCTACAATTGACTACTACATTTATTATAATACATATCCTAAGACATTCTGCTCAGAATTTTATTTAACTTCAATATTAATGGTGCTGAAAAAAACCTGAACACTGTTTAAGATATATAATGCATCAGAATGATTCACTTTTATTTTGTGAAAAATATGTGATTATCACAATATCACTCGGGACTTGATAGCTGTTAAAACAGATGTAGGATAGGTGTGCTGTTTCTACTTCACCTGTAACTGATCTAATTTGATTATTAACTGATTATCAACTTTAAAAAAATGTTCATATTTGTATTCATTATGTATATGTAATTTGAGATTTCATATACTGGAAAAACTAGTTGGAACATCTTAAAAACTAGCAGAAAAGCTCAGTCCCCATGTACTGTCTTCATTACATTTTGCTCACAATCCCTCGATGCATCGAGATGTGAAGTGGAGTTTTTTCGGTCATGTTTATGCTTGGTTTCTTAGTCTGTCCCTTTCTATTACTATAGTGGAAACTGAATGTGTGCACTTTACTATTTCTTCCAATCATCATTCATTAACAGCAAAATCACTGGCATGGACTGTCTCTCAAATATTTGAGACTGTTTGCAGGTCCTTACATTTTTATAACCGTTGTTTCTTTATTAATTTGTTGTCTGAATCAGCTCATGAGAATACTGGCATGTGTAAAACTGTATATGTGATGTTATGTAACAGCACAGATTGGTGTGGGTGGTACATGAAGATGCATACTGGTGGTAATTTAAAGGTACCGTCTCCTTTTGTCTCTTTAGCCCTTGTGTCAGCTATTGCTTATAATTACAGTTATCTTCCTTGTAATTCAAAGAAAGCATAAGCCAAATGTAGACTGAACACATTATATTCACCAAATATTTCCATGGAAATTCTACACATTAAACCATTTTAATTGACACACAGCTTGAGGAACACTTCTTCATCGAATCGACTCCTGTGCTGCTATATCAGTGATTGAACTCTCGGCTGTCGCACCCTTCTAATTCCTCCACTCTGTACTATATGGCTGTGCATTGAAGTGCCAGTGGTGTGTTGAATCTTCTTTATTGGCATCATCACTTAGATTCTGCCCTAACACCAGCCCTGGCACCTGAATAAAGATTTCCTATCATGGAGCCTGAGCACAGGCGCCACGCTCTTAAAATGTGACAAATGCAAATGGGACGAGAGAAATCAAATGTGACTAACATGTATGGAAACAGAGAAAATCAATTGTGTCCTGAAACAAATGGATGAGCTATTAAAATGATTGTGTGCTACAGGAATATATTATCCTTAGCGGGTGCCAGCAGATGCAACTCATGCGACTCATTTTCCAAATCTGCTTCCTTCTGCTTGGCCCAAGGAAGCACACATAGCTCCCACTAAGGCAATTAGATCGAATTATATTATATGCTAATAGCTCTTACACATTGTCACTATAACAGGCATAAAACATGCAATAAAAACAAGGTCCACAAAGCAAAATTAGTGGACTTTTAAGGTGGACCAGATATCAGTACATTCCCAAAGTTAATTTGTCTGTTTCTCTTTTAAATGAGATGCTAAAGAAGTTGACTTTGAAGCAACATCACCAATTTCAAGCTTTATTGATACAAGAGCTTTTGACTTGCATCAAAACTGAAGCTTGGGACCAGACTTAAAACTGATCGCTATGCACCCCGTTCACTAGTGATGTTGAAAAGAAAGAATTAATTAAAGCTCAGATGCCAAAGAGACAAGATCTGAAACATTCAAAAAGGCCTTTTATGAAACAATTGCAGCTGGCTGAAGTCTGTGTAAACAGTTTTTCATCGTTCTCTGTGGGGTGGAGAGGCTTCTGAGGAGAGGATTCAATCCACTCATTAGATAAAGACCGTCGCTGGGCTTCAAATACAGCTTGTTTATTAATACTTCAAAACAATCAGAGCATCTCTGCAATCATGGGAAAGGTTACGCAGCATGGCACTAACACAGATTTTCTTTTTTTCTGAAGTTTTTGAACAGCTTTGTGAAATTATTTCTCCCAAAGCAAATATAGATGATGTACACAAACTCTATCCTATTAGCTGGAAGAAAATGCCAAGACACAGGAGCTATTTGCCTTTGCCTTTAAGAGGATACATCCATGTGATGTTGATGGGATAGCAACATTCCACAGCGCCAGGTTTAGTGGCATCTGAAACGTGAATCCATCAATAAACTAAATTAAATCCACGGTGCCCTTCAGAGGACATGAGACATCTTACATTCTCCCTTTTTGCCTGATACATTCAGATCAGATATGTCAGATGTCCACACCAGTGTGGAATCTTCACCGTGCAACAAGTAATGACGTCACAAATAAGGAGGGAAGGTAAACTATCACCTGAAAGGCAATCAAGCTCAAGCTCACAATAGTTCTGTATCCATGATAAAGGGTATAATGTTACATTTATTTAAATAAAGATTGACTGTTTAGTATACCCAATGCACAAATAGTGATTGCGACTACTTGGCGAGTCAGTCACAATTTCAGTTTTTTCAGATGTTGATGGGCTGGTCATGGAGCTCTACTCCATGGGAATTCAATAGCCAGACTGTATTCATGGGGGGTGACCAGGATGAGACCATTGCTCAGTTTGGGGTGGCACAGTTTTTTTTTTCTTTATCAGTATTTAGTAGTGTTGTACGCCAGACAGTTAACTATTTTGAGTCACTCTTTATCATTTGCATGTATGCAAATGTTTCCATTTCATTAAACGTGGAAGATGAGGGGGCGTGTGTAGAAACTGTCACCATATATGATGTAGTCAGATCCAAGGCCGTGCTTGTTGATGAGGGACGTGACTACATCAAAGCAGAACCGATTTCCAGAGGCCACTTTTCTGCGTACACATTCACATCAGCCAGTTCAAAAAAAAACTTCAGAGTCCCCGTTTTGTTGGCTGATCCCTCATGTACTGCTTATTTCTCAGCCTGGCCTTCGCAGCTACCATCCTCTCATCCACAGAAATATTTTGCCTCGGATGATACAGTGACATGCAGCAGGTCCTCAGCATTTCCAGCAGAGTCCTTCTCATGATGTAAATGTTAGCTGAGATGGCAAGGAAACGATTCCTGGGCCTGACAGCGGCAAAGGCTCTGATACCTTTGGGAGGGACATCATAGCCATGTATAGGTCCTTCCATTCAAACGTCTTACCTCGCTGTAGATTTCTTGCAGTGTTTTTACACGTTTTGATGATAACAGCATCAACAAGATTTCGAAAATATTTCACCTGCTTTAGGGGTGGCTGTACAGCAGCAATTCTTTTTGGGATAAACGTTGGTCGCTGGGGGGACCACATCAGGGTCTGCTTCAGTTTTTCACCGACAATATAGTGACAATATAGTGGCTGTGAACAGCATCCCCAGCAGCCCTATACTTCTGTTGCTGACTCAGAGGAGGACAGAGGATGACACCTGTTTAGCAGAAACCATTGTAAAAGATGGACATGTATTACTCTTAAGGAAAGTATCTAAAGGTAAGATAGATAAATTAGCTCATAATAATTAAAAAAACATGCCAGCCTCAATTTTCTGTCAGATTGTCTCTTTTCACCCATCAGTGAACAACCTGTCTATTTATGAACAGAACCTGGACTTGACCCTGATCTTCGCCTCTTCCTTTTGCTAACGTGAGCTTTCTGAAATTTTATTATTTTAATATAATCCAAGTTTCCCTGACGTCTTGAGTCCTAAAACCAAAGCATTACAGTTTGTGCGAAAAGTGTCTTTATCCTGCTCAGTATCCTTATCTACTGAAGACAATACACTTTGTCCATTCAGCCTTTTGTTCAGCATTTCTTTTCCTTTTGGGCGCAGGTTCCGTGTCAGCATTCCACTACTCCTTTCCAGAGCTCTTCAATGTAGGTTTTGTCTATCTAGTGTTGAAGAGTCTGCGCAAGAGCTTCCACCATATCTATAGCTACACCTAAATCAAGGTTAGGAGATTGGAGAGCATCACAAAGGCACCTTGCCTCTCCAAAAAGGTTCTCGCAGTGTCACGAAAATTGCATTTGAGCTAGCAGGCCTCATGCAGGCTTAAACAGACCTACAGGCCTTTCTTGTCTCACCTATTTCTTCAAGGACACAGATAATTGCAGACAGCCTATCCATAATACAGGGTGTGCCATTTATATGGATACACCTTAATAAAATGGGAATGGTTGGTGATTTTAAAGTCCTGTTTGTGGCACATTAGTATATGTGAGGAGGAAACCTCCCCAAGATGGGTGGTGACCATGGTGGCCATTTTGAAGTCTTGGATACAACTTTTGTCTTTTCAATAGGAGCAATAGAATAAAGTTGCGTTAAAACCAAGCACACCATGGTCCTCTTCCTATTGAAAAAACAAAAGTTGTATCCAAGACGGCCGACTTCAAAATGGCCACCATGGTCACCACCCATCTTGAGGAGTTTGCCCCGTCACATATACTGGCCCACCCTGTACTTTGAGAAGTTTTAGTTTTTTCACAGCATCTCTACTTCCCGCAAAGACGGAGGACAGCCCATTCTCTCCACCCATTTTCCCCACGTTCAGAGGAACCATAGAGTATCCTCAGCAACTGCCTAGTGTGGGAAAAGCACTGCTTCTGGTCGCTACAGGGGAAACTGAGCTGAAAAGATCATCAGGGCCACTCACCCCTCTGTCCAGGACATTTTTACAACACACTGCATCCGCAGAGCAGCTAGCATTATAGATGACCCCACTCATTCCTCACAAACACTTTTCCATCCTGTCATCTGGGAAGGGGTTATGTAGCATACAGGCCCTCACTACAAGGATGGTACATTTACTATAACACTGCACATTATCTAACTTGTTCTATCTAACTGCACTAACTTGTTCCATCATTATACAGACAGATACACACTGCACCTTTGAATTAATTGCTGTGACATTAACACCTGGTTATCATTGCTGCTATCACTGCCTATTATTGCGATGAATTTGAAATTGAGTGTCAGCTGCATGTGTGCAAGTTTATGCGTTTGAGTTGTATATCTGATGGTGGCCCTCACTGGCCGGTGCTTCTGAGTGTGGGTTCAACTGGGTCGCCCTATGGGGGCTCTGCTCTACCATTTCACTCTCAGTCTGTAGTGCTTTCATCTGTCAGTAAAGACTCGTGAGTTAAAATAGTCACAGTGTCAGGTTTTATGCTGATGAAGCTTTTTGTACATATTATATTATATATCTATATTGTCTGTTGAAGACAGCTTCCAAAACGTTGTTCCTAAATTCATACAGCAGGTTGCATGTTGCACCTATTCATTCTCGTCTTTGAGTGCCTGCTGATTATTCTGTTCTGTCAGGGTCTGTCTGTCCTTCCTGTGCCTCACTGTCATGCTGCTTTTCCCCCTCAACATCACGCGCCTTCATCTGAATGTCAACATTTGGGTTCTTATTGCACTGATTGAAGTAGGATGTTGTCTTTCTCTTTATTTTGTCTTGTGTTCCTGACAAAACTCTCTCTATCATGCAGCAGATGAAATATATATTTACCTCTGGACTGTTAAAAGAGTCTCTTACTTCTTAAAATATCATCAGAACAATAATCAGTGTTGTCAAAAAAAAAACACTTACCTTCAGTAGAACTTGTATCACTGAATTCTACTTCACATTAATGTAACACAGCAACAGACCGTCTGCTGCTTCCGACATCAAGCAGCAAGTAAATGAAATGCTGAGTAGTGGTTAAAGGGCGCTTAGCTGGATAGAGGTGCTGCTTAAAGATGTGGTCAATAGATGGCCACCCTAGCTCCCCCATTGTGAGGGTTAAGAGGATTGTTCTTTTTTAACTTCTTCCAAATCCAGAATCACAGGAGCCAAACCATAAAGAAAGACGTTAAACAGTGTGTTTGTCTGCACTAAGCTGCAAACATAAGCATGGTTTACAGTTGTAACCTAGTATTTTAACGCCAAGAGATAGTATATCATTACCTAACTACATTGTTATATGGGGTATTACAGCATGTAGGGTTACAGATTATGTTTGATAACGGTCTGTTCAGAACTGACACACCCACTGGACTATTTATATTTTTTTGTAGCCTATTTCAGAAGGAAATACCTCACACAGTCAGTGCGTTTTGATTTTGCAATATTCCTAATGTAAGAACAGTGGTGTTCAACCCTGGTCCTTGATGGCTGCTGCCATGCTTTTTAACATTCCCTTCCCTTCTCACTGCTGATTACCTGGATCAGGAGTGTTCAGTCAATCAGAAGCTGGAAGACCAAGTCGCTCTGATTTTCCTCAAGCCTGTCCTCATCTGAGATAGAATCTTCCAGCTTGACATTTTATCCAGGTAATCTGCAGTGAGTGCAGCAGGAATAGTTGGGAAAGCAAGCAGGACAGCAGCATTCGAGGATCAGGGTCTGTGTCTGGTGGGACTGGTGCTGGTTCCCCTGACTACATGGGCGCCCAACTTCACATAAGTGTATATATAGATTAGTATATAACAGTATATAACATCAGAAGCATAGTATTATCTCACTGTTACATAAAGATGAGCACATAAACACGCAGCTTACATCAACACACACGTGCAAACACAGAGGCAAACTCAAAATCACTTGAGACACAAATCGTGGTCAGAATTGGGCATGTGTCCCGAACCATGGGGAGCCCTTCCAACAGCTTGGCTTATAGATCAAGGTCTCTGCGAGCACTCACACTCACAAACGCTTGTGCACGCACACACACACTTGCATATACATACTTGTACATGTGCATGAAAACACAGCAGTACACACATGCTGCCTCCTGCTGCTGCTCCTGGCGAGCTATGAGAAGTGCCCTGCTGACTAGAGAATAGCAAAATCGTGTGTTTGGGCCATCTGCTGCTGAGATTGATATAGATATCACACATGCATGCACACACAACCACATAATACAGGCATAAACAAATTATGCCCACCCACAAACAGAGACGTGTAAAAAATAGGATAATTATTGTCCATTAATTTCCTAATCTATACATAGCCAACTCTTTTTCTGTATGGACACTTTAAATGATTTGAGAGTATTTATACCACAGTTTTGACCTATAGGGGGAAAAAGTAAAGTTTGTTATGTGAAGTTGGGTTTACATATGGAAAAGATGGATGATGGCTTCCACCTGTCTTGGCATTTGGGCATTTTGAATGATGCAACAAAAAGTACAAAAAGCTTCTAGTCCATGGAGCATTTGCAGAGTAGGAGATGTGGTTAGCCTAGCCTAGCATAGACTGAAGCCATATCATGTCACTCAAAATGTATCAAATGCATTTCAAAAAATCTTCAGCTATTTCTGTAAAGTTAGTTTCAGGAAAGGAAAAGACATATAATGTATAAATAGAAGATTAAAGAAAAATAATTGCAAATACTCAATATTTATTCCTGTCCCTCATAGTTTCTGTGCAACTAAACTCCAATCGCAGTAATGTTATGTAGGAAACGTAATGCAGTAAACTGATGTTCTAATGAAAAGTAATTTTTAATTTGAATGAAGAAAACCCTATGTAATTACTGGATTAGTCACAAGGAGGTAGTCACAAGTATACAACTGTCACACTACAGATCAATGGTAGAACAAGTACTCCGATCATTTACTAAAGTAAATGCAGCAGAACCACAGTGTATAAAAGTCTTTAATAAATAAAGGTCCTGCGTTTAAACGTACTATTACTTACTTACTATTATTATTTAGTAAGGTATTAGCTCAAAAAATACTTCAGCTACTAAAAGTAAAAGTACTCTTTATACAGAATGGCTCATTTAATTTCGGTGACTATGATAATACTAGATTATAATTATTGATGCATTATCATGTTCATCATTTTGCTAGTGAGGAAGAAGTTTATTTTAACAGATTCAGAAAGGTAACTATATTTATTAAATAAATGTATATATATATAATGTTGTGAGTTTAAGTGTACAGTAGCAAAACAAATATTTATTGTTACAAGTTGTAAAATAGAAATACAATTATTTTTTTACCACTGCTTCGACACGAGTCCCATGTGTGGTTTAGTCAACAAATACTCTTTGTTTAAGCTTACAGAAAGTTCAACGTTTCTCAGATATGGTTTAAAAATTACAAAATACTAATTATAGTAAATGATCACATGTCATTTCTTGCTTTCAAGGCCCCAACTAGCTCCAAAAGAAAGATTAAAATGTGAATTTTCTCAGAATTGAAAATTCATTGTGTAGTGATTTTGTGTAATAGCTCTCATTGAGATATCTTAACTTCTCAGGTAGGTTCTTTTCAATATTGGATGGATGATCGTGTTATTGGCTAAAAAGCTGAAATACCAGATAGTCCATTCTAGAGACATCTTTATTGCTGGACTTTTGAGTCTAGTGCTCTCAGAGTCAGAACAATAAAGAGAGTAAAGACCAAGAAGCAAACAAACCAGCAGAGGAGACTCAAATAAGGCCAGGGTCAAATTTTATTGACATATCTTCTCTGCAATTAGGCAAACAGGAATGACAGAGACTGACAGCTCCTGTGAGGAGTTGAGTGCAAAAGAAAGAAGGAAAAATAGGTTTGTGCTTAACTCTCAACAAGCTCCAGCAAAACTAAAAAGAGAGAAAAAGAGTAAAACTATTTCCACTCTTATGAAGACCAATTAGTGCAAGTACTGAAGTACTGGCTTTATCATCATCAACAGTTTGTGAAGTGCTAAATGGATTTTCTACATTACAGTCTTTACAGCTTTAAAGCTTTACTTTATTAACATTTTCCATTTAAAGCGCATGTTTTTTTGAAAATGTCATTATGTATTCTTTCCTTTAAAAGCTTTGAGATGTGAATAAAGATGTCATGGTTGTGAACTTCATCATATCTGTAAAATATGTATATTGGGACAGACAAGCTTATGGCTCATTCTGGTAGTTTTCCTCAGAGCTAATGACCTGAGAGGGACTGGAAATTCTCGGTGCATTGCTCCCTGTCTTGGTGCATTATTAACACTATTAACAGGAATGTCTAATGTGTCACCCATAAATATGTGTGCATATCCTCATATGTGTGTCTCAAACAAACAAACCCACTCATAAAAGAACTGACAACTGCTAAGACACATAGATGGATTACTGAATGGAACTACCGGGCACAGACTCAGACACCCAAGATGTCACGGAGCCCCTGGACCAGAAGTGCCGAAAGGAGGGAGAGGCAAACAATCAAATGGACAATGGATATGATCCAAAACACACACCGAATGACAAAAAAACGGATGTCATACAGTCAAAAGATATGCCAAACAACCAAAAACACAAGTCAGTGAACAAAAACAGATGCTAAAGAACCAAAAACAGGCCCCGACAGAAAAATAAAAATCTGAAACCAGACAAACTAAAACATATCTTAAGCCAAAACATGGCACCAAATGATCAAAAAACTGACACCAAGAAGCCAAAATCAGATGCCAAACAGCCTAAAACATAAGCCAACAAAAAAAAAATAGACACCAAGTGACCAAAAACAGGCGTGCAGAAAGTGACTCTTTGGAAGTAATAGAACTCAGGTACAGACACAAAATGTATACCCTAGAGAGATCCCAAAGTGAGGACAATGGACACCAACCACCATAGAGTGGTCCAGGAGGCCTTCCCCTGTCTCAGCCCAGCAGCTTATTTGCCTATGATGGGTCTATGTATCACATACACTTTTTAGTTTAGGGCCCCTTAACAAAAGAGAACAATATTAAGTAAAATTACTTATTCACAGTATAACTCAAAGCACATGGAATGTTTACTTTTACTAATATTGCCTGTATTACATGACGTCCTTCAGAAGAAGAACTAGAACTGTTCCAGGGGTAGTGGAAGATGCCATTTTAAAACAATCTATAAATCTGGTGTAGTATTGTAAATAAATCGGTTGTGTTTTTAGTCTCCTTAATTTTGTGACACATCATATCATGATCGCTTCTATTTGTCTTGTGTTCCCAGGTCTTTCTCCAGCTTGTCAGTTGACAGCGAGGAAGCTAGATCCAGGTACCTCTACAGGCAGTGGGTTGGACTTGGTTTAACTGATGTCCATCTATCCAATCACACAGTCCTCCTCAGTCTGCCTGGCTCCACACCCAACACCATCACTGACAGGTCCAGTCACCAGTGTTTCCTTCCAAACGGGATCCCATGTGACCAGCGTGGACCAAATGACCTGCTGAAGCAGCAGTTCTCTTACGCAGCCTACTCTGCCGTTGGAAGTCTACAGGTACTGTTCCACCACCTTGTACTGACATTTCCGAAACCCAGAGGTGGGTGGTAATGAGTTACATTTACTCCGTTACATTTACTTAAGTAACTTTTTGAAATACATGTACTTTCTAGGAGTAGTTTTACTTAATACTTTTTACTTTTACCTGAGTAGGTTTTTGAAGAAGAAACGCGACTCTTACTCCGCTGCATTTGATGACACTCGTTAGACACTCGAGCTCGTTACTTTATCATCATTTATTATGTATTCTACCAGAGAGAAGCCATCTAGAGACAAGAAAACAAATTAAAACCACGTAGAACCGTATTTAAATCATAACCAGATAAATATAAATAGACTTTTGTCTAACTTAACCACTTGTATTTTTCTCCTTTACCATTTCTCCCGTGTTTACATTTTAGTGGCAAGTCTATGTTAACTGTCCTTTCAAAATAAAACTTCCATTTTAATAGAACATTACAAAATTAAAGGGATCCCCTAAATTATCTAAGCAAAAACCTTAAACAAGTTACATATTGCTCAAACAGACTTTTTATGCAATTTATACAGACAGTCCATGAAAAAACACATGAGAAATGACACAGTTCAAACATATGTTACCTACTGTAGGTTTTGGTTTCAAAGAGAAAGTAAGATTTGGAAATGTGTGTTTCTTGTGCCTTAATTTGTTATTTTGTAAAGATGTTATTATTTTTACTTTTATTTTTACTTAATTTTACTTTTGTTCTTGTATTTTTTATATCATTTTATATTTTTGTCTGTCTGATGACATCATTTCAACTTGGTCAACCAAAGTTCAGGGTCCAACGCTATTACAGTGCTGTCATTTTCAGCAAGTCGGGCAAGGATCCGCATTATATTCGTATTTTCTGACAGATTGCAGAAATGAGTAATAGAAAGAAACACGTCTCTTAAACACCATTTAGCCTACAACATATTTATAAAATCTTTTCAACACCAGGTACAGTACGTTCTAATAGGCTGGCAATTCAAGGTTGTTCCAGCTTCTTCTAACTGCAATTTAAGGCCACACTGAAAGGAAAAAAACTGTAAATGCACAAGCTGTTTTTACTATATGTTTCATGCAGAGAAATAAAATCTTCTGCAAACTACTGCTTTTTTATCCTCGATATTTCACAAAACGATTGCTTCATTGCAGAAATTTAAAGATCATGTTTGGGTAGGGTAAACCTGTGAAAGACTGGCGACCTGTCCAGGGTGTACCCTGCCTCTTGCACAATGACAGGTTTGATATGCTCCAGCACTCCTGAGACCAGAGAAAGTGGTTAGCAAAATGCATGGATGTTTGGGTACGTTTCAGTCAGGTAGGTAAAACTTTAGGCTAAATAGACCAACAGGACCCGTCCGTGTCCGAAGGTTTGGTCTGGTTAGGGTTTGGTCAGGAAGGTAAAACTCTTAATCTATGTAGGTAAAATTGCATTTTAAAATATAAAAAAATAAATAGATGTGTAGAGCACCCAAATGTCTGCTTTATTTAGTAGTTGGGGAGACCAACAGTTTGACCCAAAGTGCTTCATCAGAGTCAAATACGATGGATCCATAAGGGCTCACGTTGGGCTTGGCCATGCAATAAAGTATTAGTTTGTATCGTTGGGGTTGGGTTCAGCTACCGGATTCTCTAGCTCCCGCAGAAATGTGCAGCCTCTCTTTGTTATTAATTAATATTAATAACTTGTATTAATTAATTTGTTAATAATATAATCCAGGCAATGAGTCTAAGAGGGAAGAATAGTTGCTGCATTTATTTCTGCGATTTGTGTACAAAAGGCAGAGAAAATAAATGAAAGCTGACAGTGAGGTAAAACCTCAGATAAGCCGTGGCTCAGCACTGAACCCTGAAGTATCCTCTCAACACGTAATGTTATAGCAAAAGTTCTTTTTTTGGAAAGTATTTACCTTGAAAAGTGTTCACTCAGTAATGTAGCAAACGGTAGTTATGGGAGCAAATTTATCAGTGGTAAAAAGTTAAACCATAAATGTAATTAAAAAATTTGCTTTTAAATGCTGAACATTATGTAGTATAAATGCACATTATACAATGAAACTCTACTGTATATTCACTGGATTTAAACAGTGTTATACTCGGTAGCATCATTTTTTCATAAATAGAACAGGAGGAGTAATTCTCTTGTTAAGGTGCCTCAGGCCATCTCTTCCAGACACGAGGTAGTTTACACATATTACGCATCAAACTAGATAAGAATAGACTCCACGATTAGAACGGCACCAGCAAACTCAATGCAGAAGCTGTAAATATCTTCAACATGGTATTTGCGTCATGCCAAATGCACCGTAAATCTTTTCTGCCATATTTCAGAAGTGTGAAGGTTAATGGAAGTCATTATGCATGTAGTCTGCCCGCACTACCTAGCACACACACACACACACACACACACAGAAAGAAATACAGTCACACTATTTTTAGAGGATTTTACTTTTCTATATCCCGGGAACAGAGAGAAAGGAGTTGAAGGAGACACTTGTTATTCCCTTGAGCCCCTGCCCAGCCTGAGGGCAGATGAAAAGTTGGAGTCAGTCTCTGAATACCAACTAACTTTTCCTCCTCTTTTCTCCCGCTCCCTCTCTCCTCGTTCTCCTTTTTCCGCTTTGCTCGATCCATCCAGCTGTCCACTCATCGCATCTACCCAAAAGGAGAGTCATTCTCATCCATCACTAGATTATTTCCTAGTTCTGTTCCTGTGCGCTGCCTTATATTAAGCGTCAGTTTGCCGGATTTAAACATGGCTTTCAGACAATTAAATATGGCGTTCATGATGGATGGATGGTGGCCCAGAGCAAGTATACTGGTCTAATAAGTCCTGCTGATGCACTGTTTTGCTGGTGCTGTGGAAACTATGCTCTGATATACACACACACATGCACACACACACACACCAAGAAAACAAAAAGATCAACAACAAAAATAGATGAAATACAGTAGGCGCGACTTGCATATCTATTCCCACTTGTCACAGAAACGTATTGTATGGTGTATTTCATTTGCCACCTGTTGCATGTGTATGGCTTAAATATCCTATGAGATGTAAAAACTGAAGAGGGTTCATGGTAATATCTTTTGCACAGAGTTCATCAAGTGTCAAGCAAAGAAATACACATTTTTGTACACTAATTAATAACCCATGTTGCCAAATGAATAATTTCACAAATTTCTTTTTGTCCTCTTAAATTATTTATTTGGCTGGTCAAATTACTACATTTTGCTGTGTGATTAACTCCTCGCTCCTAAATTCATAATTCGTGAACAAGATAATGAAACATTACAACACACTGCAACAAAAGGGTACCAAATCTAATACAATCTTGGTCATAAGGTAAGATCTAAAGTACTTTTGCATAAGTAGAAAAATCTATTTAGTCATTTGTGAATTTCTGTTGCTCTAAATATACATAGGTCTGAATAATCTCTTGGCCTTTTTACTTACATCAGATTTAATTTTTTTACACTTCTTCCGTGTGTCTTTAATTAACTGAACTGTAATGTACAGATGACCTTTCTAAAAAATGTCAGGCGAGTATGGGACTTGCAAAAGAATTGTAATGCCCTCAGTTAGAACAAGACATAGCCAGCACTATCCCTGTTCACAGGAAGCATACCCAAAGGTGGTAAGTAACTAAGCACATTTAGTCAAGTACTGTACTTGAGTACAGTTTAGAGATACTTGTACGTTACTGGAGTAGTTCCGTTTTATGTTATTTTTACCTCACTACAAACGAAAGAGAAAACACTGTACTTTTACTTCACTACATTTATTTTTACATCAACAGTTACTTTTTGCAGGAATAGATTCTTATATAAATAATAGTGCTGGGCATGTTAACGCGTTAATTATTTTAATGCACGTTAACAATATTTAGTATGAGAAAAAAAGTTGGGGGGGCAGCTGGAGGTGCAAGGCTCTACAGCAGGGGGGCAGTTGCCATTATTTTGCTTTGTTTACTTTTATGGTTCAGTTTCATAGTACATTTTTTCTATTTGTAGCCTTTTGCAGAACATAAGGCACACAGGAAGGGGCACATGGTTATTTTTATGATATCTAAAGTAAAGAAATGTGGAGTAATAAGGAATAGAAGTAGATGTGGAAAATCACACCAGCAACAGAAAAAACTCTAATAGGAACCATAGGACTTGTAAAGAAGGCAAAGAGAAAATACACAAGCAGCATCTCGGGTGACATCAACACCCATGAAGTGCAGAAGAATCCTCCTGGCACAGTACACATTCACCTGGGGGTGTGATCCATCAACTGAAGCGAGAAGCCAGTCTTCTTAAAGAGCCTCAGGACCATTTGGTCACAGCTGTGAGGACATGTTAAAACAAGTAAGAGGCATATGAATAAGTTGGTAGAGTAAATATTGTATGGAGTATTGCAATAAATTTCCCTGTTAAATAAAAAATGCCTGTATAAGAATACACCTGGTTGTTTAACCTGGTACTCTATGTGTTCTTAGTCATATAAACTAATGTTAAGTTTGTGTTTAACATGCATGTTCCTTGCATGTTGTTGTCATCAATTTGCAGACCTAAATATATATAAATTACACTGAAATTGCCAAGTTTACCAAATTCTGCACTTTTTAAATGTATGTATAATGTATCTCTCATAGTCAAAGAGGTGCAGGTTTTAAATTATCATGGCTCCTATAATGTCGGTATTAGATTTACTCACTATGATCAACTTTATAACAAGGAAACTAATTTCCAAAGATAGCTGAAGGAGGATATGGAAATATGTAAAAGAAAATCCCAAGCAATAGGCATAGAAATGTTAGCAAAAAAATATTCTTATGAACTCTAACTAGTTAACCTCTGCAGTTTGATTCACTGCTTGTATTCTTTTTATCGTGTCTAAATCTGCTTTTGTTTCCAATTATTACATACGATTGTGTCAAGGAAAATATTGTTTTTAAATTACCTCTTTAAAAACCACCATGTTGATAAGAAAGTATTAGAAAAAAAGCAGAACCAGAAATTTGAAAAAACAATATTCTGCATTTTGACTCCAAATGCAATGTCACAAACTGCTGCTCATTTTTATGGCAGTTTTTATATCAGTTTTTAGCTTAGGATCGAATATTTGCCTTACAGTGTTTTGTGGAGTATACAGCATATGACGCCCTCTGTCGTTAGATACTTGAAAGTTCATGGTCTATAATGAACTCTGCTGTGTTTTATTTCCATTTCCATTTGTTGTTATACCAGATTCTAGTTGTTTTATGAGCCAACATATTGTTTGACCCAACGCTCTAAATAATACTCACTTACAGGTTTTCTTGATATGAATTATTTATGTAGAGGACAAACTCACTTTAGTTCACATCACTTCAAATCCAGCTGGATGCAAATGACAAAGTCGAAGGTAAGCTGGGGTAAAAGCACAGGCTTCATTACGTGACTCAACATCACAGCATCAAAAAACTCACTGATGCTTTATAAATGCTCACTTTTAAGCCTTCCAAGGATAGGCTGTGGGGAAAAGCCTCTGACTAATTCAGCACAGCTATAGTAAATTCCTTGTCCTCACCTCCTCCCCTGTCCTCAGTCACATCTCTTTCTTTTTTTACCTCTCTTCTTCTGTGTTATTGATAAATTCCCTTTATTTGTCCAGTGGAACGTAAAGACCTATAGTGTAGTTACTGCACTAGTAACTGAGCACTGAGTAACTGAGAAGCTAACACATGTGGGCTCTGGTATTTGTTATCTTTGTCAGGGATCATTATCAGATCAATCCATTGTCAGGAAACAGTGATATGGGACACTGCCTCCTGAATTCTGATCAAGGGCCAGGTACAGTATATAGTAAGACATGCATGCTTATATAAGTGGTGTTAACTCCAGTACTAGGACAAATAGTATAAACTGCTTGTACGTGCATTGTCCCATAATAAGTGCTGCTAGAGGTAAAACTTGGATGTGAAGCCCGTTAAGGTTAAGATCTCCCAAATGGGCCTGCATGATCCGTCAGCAAGTAGGCAAGAGATAATGGAGATGAAATTAAGAATGCACTACATTAACAGGGTAGAAAACTATGGAGGTATAGTGGATGAACCAAGGAAATCATTAAGCATTTAACCTTCTAACTGAAAAAAATCAGAAAGATCATGCAGGATGAGTGAAGTTTGCTGACTTCACCGTGGCGCCCTGCTAGCATGTGAAGGTGTGAAAGTGAAGTGGGGTTCTGGCATCTCAAACCAATGAAGGAGTAAGAGTAGAAGTGGTTAAGGACATCCTGACATTATCCAGCTATTTTCACCTTATTATAGTTAGGAGAATGATACATCCAACCACAGGTGAGGTGCCTCTGGGCAATGGCTGACATCTCCACTGATCGAACCTCAGATTTAGAGTGGATTTAAGAGGTTAGGGACTTTACTCTTTTAGGAAAGATGTAGTGTTTGAAGTGCTGCCCTTTATTATAAACTACTTTGGGCCTCCTGCTGTCAGAAGCAGAAGGACAAATGGGGTCACCCACACAGCTACTCACAGACTTACAACCAGTGACTAGAAGACGTGAAGACCTAGAGTGTGGATTGTCTTTTTAAATGACTGCTAGTTTTGGAGCAAAGGGCAATAGCCAGTCATGGGAATAGCCACAATCTCATCTGCTGTGCCTATGTGCCAATGCCGGATGACACAGGACGGAGGCCAGGTGCTTGCCTTCTGCCGTATTTACAGCTTTGTGTTGGTTTCTGGGAGCTAAATGTCTCTGGAAAAGGACTGAGGAGGACATCTCAGGAAGATAGATGCAAGAGATGAAATAACCACTGAGAAATCCATGCTGAGAACCTGGTACCTGTGTGAAAATGGCCACAGATCCTATACTGTCAATATCTTCCTTCGTAAATATAAAGCACCAGTGAGAGCTAACCACAACTGTATTCACCATGGAATGTTCTCTTACATACGTAGACAGCAGCTGGAGGCTTGGTGCTAATCAAAGCTGCTGTCTACAAGCAGTAGATTATGGGCTCCATCTGCAGGCAAGATACATATACCCTGCTGAGACTGAAACGATCACCCTAGAGGTAGCAGTGATGAGGTCAGATGTTATTCTTCACAGATGCACAGTCGTATGCTATAGTATGGTATATGGTTTTCCTAGGAAAATTGCTAAGGCTTTTTTCTACTCCCAGTACATCTCTGGTTGTCTTTGAGCTTTCCCTTGTTCTCTCACTTCCTATACGTCCAGCCACATACCTCCCACACTCCCACGTCTTCCAGGTTTACCATGTAGCTTTACGTGTAGAAACGCCCACACACAAACACCCTGTACTTCCAGTTATAAATAGCCTTTATTACAAACATGTTTTGCTCTGGAGAGCGCACTGAATACATCAAGCAAGTTAACTGTACGTGTGTACGTGTCTGAAAGCATACAGGTACATTTATATGCATATGTACACTTGTGCATTTATAATCAAAGAGTAAACATTTGCAGGATTTGCCTCCTCTGTGTAAACTATCACAGCCTTGTTGGAGCAATCTACACACCAGAAATGATATGTTAATGAATGATTAATTGTATCCCAACAGAATAAACAATATAATAACCTAATTAATCTGGAAGCTCTGCTATATTATTTGCCTTTTTTCGAGACTTTTCACATATGTATGATATAATAACATCTTTAGAAATTAAATGAAATAGAAAAATGTCTTCCTGTAATGAAGGCTACATTCGCTTATAGTATAACCATAAAAGACCAAAATAGATTTCACTGAATTTACTATACAGTTATTCAGTTTAAATAATGGGTTTATACAAGGTTTTAAATTAATTAATTTAAACAAGGTGCTTGAGCTGCCTTATGCTCAATATACTGAGCTGTACTAATAAGATCCATAATTAAGGTAATTATTTAGAAACTAGTACTATATAGTTGTGCTTGTCTTTACATAAATCATGACTTGTATTAATATGAACTCTGCCTCTTAAAGCATAATGGAGTTATTGCACTTTTAAGAGAAACAGTTTTTCCTTATTAATATGCAAATGTTGGCACAGCTCTGGAAGCTAATGAAATGATCTCTGCTGTAAGGACACACATAACTGTGATTCAGAATGTCTACAGGAGGACAAGTTCACAAGATTGTCACTATCGTCAGTTAAAACATTAAAGGTTAGCACATCTGTGTGTAATTTTGTCATAAAAAAAAAATAAGTAGCAGTTCACAGAGAAATATCTACTGGACATACCTGTGGTTAAAATGCCTCACAGTCCAGTGCATGGGACAGTATGAACACATAAACTCAACTGTTTAGTCTCCACCCCCTTGTAGGCCACATGAAAGACACATGAACTACTGGTTAGCTAGGAAACAGTGTCTTCTGTGGTGGACATCCAATGGTACATTATCAATGGTCCACAGTCCAGAAAACGTTTGTCAGTCCATCTCTTATTGAATGGAAAAACACATATTGCAAGTAAATAAAATAAACACAAAAACTAATGGCAACAAGGTAGATAATGATGAAGCAGTCATCTTCTTTTCCAGTTTGTGATCAGTAAACGTATATCTATCCAATTAAATTTCACTGTAGCGGAACCTATTATGTACAATTAGTAGCTTGTGAATAGTTTGAAAACGGCTTTCCCAACACTGGGCTCTTTCAGCCTGCTTCTCCTTGTTGTCATTGACAATGACAGCGTGACTGTGAAGACACTTCATTTACTTGATGTGATAAGAGTTAATTACAGGGTGGATTTGGGCAGCTTTCAATCAGAAGACTGTAGAAACAATCCATGACCTCCTTGGTCTCCTATCTGCATGCCTGCTGTTCTTTTCTTTGCCATTTTCTATTCACATGCACAGAGAGTGGGAAAGAGAAAGTCACACTTTATTTATTTTTTATTGTAGCTTTTTTCTTCCTTTATTTTGTTCCCCTTTCTTATGAGTAGACATGTTTAACAAATTAGGATATTTAAATCAGAATCACACTGAAAGAAGCATAGGATTTAAAAACACCTGAGAGTAAGACATGAGGAATACATGAAGCCTCCTGCATGTATAGTACTGTCTACAAGGAAAATGATAGTAGTAATAGAAGATTAGCATTATTAGGCAGAATTATTTAGATAAATCAAAATGAAAAAACATGGATTTCAATGATTTTTGCTTCATTAGTAAGTTTTGCAGCTTCTTATTTATTGTCATTTGACTAATGAGGTTTTGCAGAGTGTGGTGAAGCAAAGCCAACAGTAGAAGAGCACAGAGGAGCAGGGAGGAGAAGGGCTAGGTGGAACAAAGTACAGACTTCAGGTCTTATGCTTGTTATGTTACTTTAATTTACAAGTGGTCTACATGCCAAAACATAATGCCAAAATTAATAAATATGTTAAAGGCTATGCATCTTAAAACAGTAGTCAGGTGTCCATGTGCTGAAATTAGTTTTGCCTGCTACTAAGAGACTAAGTCCTACAGGAAGTTCTTCTACTGCACAATATAAAGCTTCAACTTTCCTAATTAGTCATATATAGGATATCTTTCAGAATTCCAACCTTAGTTTAGTTTCTTTAGTATTTTATCTTTCTTTCTGTTGCTCTTGACAGAGAATCAATGTCCAGGGAAATGAGGCATTTGAGTATTTCCACTACTCTACTCCACTGTTTCAGTGTTCATGTGGACACTAAAGGAAAATGCTGCTAATCCACTCAGATTGCTTAAAGAATAAATGCATTTACAGATTAAGGTTGTAGATATTTGAGTAAAATGCTATGTTGCTATGTTACATCCAACCTCATTATCTTATTCTGACACATTACACACACACATTATATACACAATATTAATGCTGCATCTTGAGTGTACTGTGCAAACTTGTACACACAGTAATGATATTGGAAACCATCTTCAACTTTATTTTATGCCCTTTATAAAATATAATGTCACAGAGTTTTGGGAAGCATTCCATTATAATATATTATATAATCTATTATACAAATATAAAAATCAAAAATATATGTTATAAATTATAATTTATATTAAATATATGACAAATAATATATAAGGACCAGGCAGGGAAATTTTATTGTGTTCCAATAAAAGGTTTTGGTCCAGCCTCCCCAACTGAGGACCTTTGAGTAGTGTACATTATATTTACGAACCACTGTGACAATAACAGTTTTATTTACTAGTGTTGAAGTGATTGGTTCTGACAGAATCATTATTGCAGCAAATTTTAATTTTCCCTGCTGCAAAGAAAAAAAAAAGAAAAGGCAGACGTTGAGACATCATCACTCTCTGCGAAGACAACACGAGTTGTCTGCATCACACACAGTGAGTCACAACGTTACTGTCAAAACTGTGTTTGGTGAGCTCATTGCAAACGCTATTTTTAAAGGTGCTAACTCACATTAAAGCAATTAATTAATGTGAGTGTAAAGTGAAACTGAAGTCATGACTTCAGTTTCACTTTACACTAATGAACCTCTAAATGCTGAATGTAAATACATACAATCACTATTTGATAGGGTAAAAATTAATATGAAGAAAAAAAAGATATTGAATGCTGACAGAGTTGATCAGGATACATGGTTCCCCTTATGATCAAAAATCTATTATTTGTCTTGGTTACAAGGAAAAACAATCTCAGCAGGAGTATAATGTTTACAGCATCAGCCATACAAAGGCCACTTACATTGTTAATTTCATTACCTCCCTGAGATGAAATGATGGAGAAAAAAAGGTGGAGGGGATAAGGAAGAGAGATGGATCAAATTTAAGCAGCAGCATCCCAGTGCATATACAGATTCTTCTGTATTTCAATTTGCTGCGTCTTGTACTGCTCCATGGTCTGCAGTATAAATGGAGGACTTTTATGATGCAAATGCAGGCAGGAGCGATAAATCTCTCTCTCACTCTCCTCTCCTGGGCTCTCCTGACGCAAAAAGATGTGCTTTGCTTTCTCTCTCTTTCTCGCTCACTTTCTCACTCACCAGCACATTCGGGCGTTCTTCCCCACTTTCCCTTGCTTTCTCGCCACTGCAGCATCGTGTTACATTCGCCCCCAGGCCACATGAAAAATGAATCAGGTCCAGGTGATGCAGTGAGAAAGTAGGGATTGGAGGGTGAGTCGACGGGGTGGGTGGGGAGATACAGAGAGCGCAAGAGGGAGGGAGCCCCCCACCTTCACTCTCACCCCCCAAAAAAGTAATGCTTTGACTTTCCTAAACAACTTCTAGGTCACTTTAATTTGGGAGATGATGACACTCGCTCAGTCACAGAAGTCACACAGAAACCTGCACAAACACACACTTGACCAAAGTAATTCCAGTGTTCTATAATCAGATTCTATTGTGGTGCTATTCTATTGATTGAAAGAGTACACTGGCAATTCATTAAAACTCTATAATGGTTTTTAAAATGCTATAACCTTTGTCAGATTGCAACATTATAATTGCTGTTGCTCATGTGAACTGAAGGGAATGGCATCAGTTGGAATTTTTTCAAAACCTTTTTCAATATGAGATCAGATTTTAGGTGCCTGAATGATATATGATATATACAAAATAATAATATTTGGCTTTGTCATCCTCTTTTGTTCATTTAATAAATAATCTCTCTTGAAGCAGAGTCAAAAGGAATCCTGGTTTAAACTGGCTGTACCTAAATTAGATGGGTTTGATCACCAGCTCTAGATGTTAATAACGGGTTGGTTAAGATATTAAAATTGTGTGGTTTGACACACAGATTGCA
Source organism: Ctenopoma multispine (assembly GCA_034779795.1). Classification (NCBI taxonomy): domain Eukaryota; kingdom Metazoa; phylum Chordata; class Actinopteri; order Anabantiformes; family Anabantidae; genus Ctenopoma; species Ctenopoma multispine. The sequence continues at coordinate 2,388,136 of JAUYWH010000020.1, forward strand.
ATAGAAAACAAACTTGTCTTGTTTCAAAATAAGTGTTTTGTCTCCCAGCCATCCCCCCTAACTTCCTTCCTGGACTGACTTTGTTGCGTTTACAACACCACCATTTACTATGACCACTAGATACTGCCTGATTACCACACGTAAAAAAGCTACTGGCCTACTGGTAGGTGCTCTACTGAACCAGAACTATGGGAGTAATATTGATTCATCAATCATTCAGCGACATAATGACACTTGAATCAGTTGTTTTTGATGAATCCTCCATTTATGGTAATCGCCCAAGTCTTTCAAAAGCTACACTCTTAAGTCTATAATAAGGTTTTCGTTTATGAATTTGCCTTTGCGCCCAAGTTGAGATATTGGTTTGGTTTTCCACAGGCTAGAGAACCAAAATTGAGCAACATCATTAGATAACTTTGCATATAACTCAGGCTAATTTTGTTACCTAAAGTAATGCAAAATAAAGTCATGCATGAATTATGCCAATGAACACAGACCCCACTTCACCTGACATCTTGGTGGTGTTCTAAACATTTCAAATGAGGTGTTTAGTAATTTATTGATAACTGCTGACCCCTCTGAACTCTTTGCGGTTTCTCCACAACAGGGAGAGGTGGTGGATGTCCAGTATGGCAGTATGGACGACCTGAGAAGAGCCAAAGACAGCTCGAACCTCACCAACCAGATAGCTGTGGTTAAGCTTGGCCAAACACCTTTGCTGTACAAGGTAAGATAAGTTCAAAGCTCTGCAAAGTGCTACTGCTCTGCTGATAAAGTAATCACACATCTGACTTAATGCTTAACTTGAGATTTACCTGATACTGTAATCCTGCAGCAGGAAAAAAAAATATTCACCCAGGCTGAGGAATGACATCATTTGATCCTCTATGATAAGTTTCCTTTATGATCTAAGGTATTTTAATATACTGGCATCCAGATATAGCTCAGTGCCCTTTAAAGAAACTAAATACAGATTGCAGCACATTAATTTTATGCTAATGCATTTGGCTCAAGTCAAGCATCACTAATTCTTTGTATTATTTTTGCCATAAATTTATCTTACCTGACGACTGTATTTGCACCTCTTTGCTACAAAGACATCTGAATCCATTTACCTTCATAAGAAACAACATTCGCAAAGCACTGGTTGATTAGGCGCCTTTCTCCTTGGACGTGTGCCACTTTTAGCTAAAAGCAGTTTTCCTACAATTACAAAATGACAGGGAACATATAAATCCCAATCCAGTTAATCACAATATAAACATCTACTTACAAGTTCATTATGGATACATTTATCTTCAGTTTCTGTTAAATTATAAGTAATGCAATTATACAAAGCTGGGCACAAACTGTGTGAAGACCTAGTAGTACAATTTGACAATAATGTCAAATTAGATGTGATGCTGTACATTAATGTCCTGTATGCTCACAGTATACAGCCAATCAGACAAGGATCTAACCTCCAACATTTATGGTTCTGCAAATGTAAGTCGTGGCCTTTTTAAGACTTCTTAATGTCTTGTCATTGACAGACACAGGCACAACAGTACCACTCAGTTAATTACTAAATTAATCACTTGGTCAGTTCAGCTTTATTAAAGACTAATAAGGGACATTTGGTTTGAGTTTTGTGACTTGTCACAATCTAGCTTATTTTTACACTGAAGACATTTCACTCACAGTTTTAATTAACCTGACCCTGAATTTACTAGGAAATCATCAAATGCTTTTCCCCTCCGGCCATTTCTTAAACAGTTTTCCTCCACTGGACATTACTTCTGAATGGAGGTTGGTGAAAAATGGGATGCTAATGGGCTGAAACAGGAGTAAATGGAGGTTACCAAAACAAGGCGAGGAATGTTTAAAGAGGGGTCACCATCCTCCATTTAAATTTACACACTTAGACTTTTAAAAATCCATTATACCAAACTGCAACTGCTGTCACATGGGACCCTTCCAGCAACAGGCTGCTGACCCATTTTTCCCTCCTCGCCCACAGTTTGTGACAAATTTGATCATGTGTGCTTCGTAATGTCAGAGTGTGTCAGCAGCTGAGAGAAATGATCGCCCTTTACATATAAGTGGGGGAGAATGATTGATGAGCCTTGTACTCTCACTAATGAGTGTGTGATGGTGACTGCAGGCCCAGTGTTACACACACACACACACAGATAGATTCATATTTGATACACACACAGGAAACACATGTTTTCACCATGTTTGCTTAATTTATTGGGTGGCAGCTATTTTAGGTTCACAATATAAGCTCATTACTGTATTTGAGCATATTACTGCACAGTTAACAGAGGTGTAAAAAGCACAAAATTAATTTATGGTATATAAATCTATGGTTACATTTGACTTAAGTAAATCTATTTTGAAGTGTACATGATTTTTAGAGGTTTTGTAAACTGCTATTTCCACATGGGAAAACAAAGCTTAACATAACATAGAACATTCAGGCTGTCATCTTTTTAGGACTTGTATCCTTGTATGTATCCTTTCTTTGTCTTCAGCTTCATTCTCAGCTGAATGTAAGTGGGATTCTGGATTTAGTTCTTGCTGATGATGTCCATTTTTCACTCCAATCTGTGTCATTCAGTTTTAGCATCTGCCATGGAACGACCAACTGACTCTTAAACTTTTCAATTTCTACCACAGAGAAATAAAATACTTAAAAATGAACATACATACTGTATAAGTACTGTTTTTTATTACAGTATTCAAAGAAAGTACAGTATAAGTACACAAATAATTTACTTTGTGACCATAATGAAAGTAACTGTAATTTGTTACACCCATCCATGTTAGGTCAATAATTCATAAACACAAAACACAGGTTTTTGTCTTTGGTTATTAGCATCTCACCTCCCTGTTTTTGTCTTTTTGTCTTCACAATTATTACTTTTTCAAAAACAAGTATTGATTCTTGGTCTTCTTTAGTGAGATACATTCCTAAATGTTGGCCTGGTAATTAATGGTTTTCTGTCTTATTTTCACATCCATAAGTGAAAATAACTGAATGTCAGTCAAGTGTGCAGAAGCATGGGTTATTTGCATATATATATATATATATATATATGTGTGTGTACGCGTGTATAGTGTCCCTGTTTTCCAGTGAAGGACAGAGTTGTAATGAGTGGAGAATGACCGTGACTGGTGTCACATATTCAATAAAATAGTCATCTATGCTCATAAAAAACAAGGACGCTACATCTCTCATGGACAACAATAAAGTATCTGCTCTGCACAGTGGCAGATGCGGTGCACTCCCTCCCACCCAAACACTCAGCGGTGTTGGCTAAATACACCAGGACGCAGCATAACCTGTGCTCATCACGAAGAAAGCAATCATTAATAAGATGTCATGTCAGTATCTTAAAATCCATCTTCTGTCTGCATTTTTCACCATACTGTGCAGCCAGCTGGTGTGTTGCTGATGCACTCTGGTTGATTGACAAGGGATCTCTGAGACATGCAGTGCAGTAACACCACAGAAATGACATAGCTGTCACAAAAACACTGATTGGCCAGATAGAAACACAGTGGTAAACTAACACTAACACAGCATTTTTTTAGCCAGACAATTCCTGTCTACTGCAATCACTTCCTCCATGAAGTAAGGATGTAATCAAAGAAGCTTCACAAACTACTGATACTGCAACGCATTCTCATCTCACCAAGTCAAGTCATTAAAGGTATCCTTTTGCTTCTCGTGCAGATGCAAATGGGTACTTTAAGTGTCAAAGGATCATTATTAAACGTCATGAGAGTGAGACTGACAGGTTATTGCCAAAAAATATAATTTACAGAATGAAGGAAACTTCGATCATGACAGATCACATTTCATATAGTGACTTTTTTTTATTCATTAAAAATGAACAGGGAAATGATTTGTATTAAAAGGAAATGTGTTTTTGGATGATATGGCAATGACTTATCCAATCAGTGTAATTACTTTTATTGATGCCAAAATCATTTATCAATTCATTCCTGCTCTTTAGTCATTATCCTTGTCTGCAAAGGGCCACAGCACCCACAGATACTGGATTATACTGATCTGTCCAAAGCTCTAAACGTACAGAATTTGTATTTTACTTACCATGACTGGGGCCACACTGTCAGCTTCCCACATTAAAATGTATGCAATAATACATTATGATATAATAATACTCTCTACCAAGTATAAAATAATGTCTTAACCAAAAATAACTTTAAACGAGTTTACTTTTCTTCATTCATTTACACTGACAGTACATTGAAGTGTAGTTCACGTGCTGCATTTACAGTAAGTCTAATATACACCAGTGCAGTAAGATGATCTATAAGTACAGTACAATATAAGTACAAAAATTTTATTATTCTTTTAACCAGGACTTAGCTCCTAGTTTCTTTTTAGTTTCTTTTTATTACAATACATTTTTATAGTTGCTCTAATTATTTTATTTAAACATAGAAAGGAGCACTTACAGAGAGAGATCATCCAGCTCTGTGGGTTGTCGTGCACCTCCTTAGTTCTCTTCCCCACTCATTTGTTGTTTAAGCTTTCACCGCCCTCTAAAGTGCTTAAAATATTTTTGCACACATTTTGGGGCATAATTGTACAATTATGAATGTGTCATCTCTTTTCTCTTGCTCATTGTATGATTGTGTTGTGTGTGTGTGTGTGTGTGTGTGTATCCAGCTATCCCTACTCTCTGAGCTGGGTTTTGGTGGCGTCCTGCTCTACATTGACCCATGTGATGCTCCCTCTGGTCACCACACCTCGCATCAAGTGTTCAGAGTCACTCTCAACCCTGGGGGAAATCCTGCCAATGGTGAGTAAACCTGAAACCTATATATGTATGTTTAAGATACAAAACATTTTTCTTCCTAAATATTCAAGTTTGGCAACACAGGTCGACAAAGGAACAAAGTAAGTTAGTATTAACTCTTTAATGATGTCCAGCAGAGACAAGTACAAAGACATAACTCTACATGACATAAAATAACTAGGTCTACTTGACATGTGTGTGTCTCTTAAAAATAATAATAATTATTGATTGAAAAAATATGACGCAAATATGCAAATTTTGCCAAAAGAAAAACTCTCCAGGTCATGGCTGCTCAACAATACTGCATTTATTCCATATAGATGCAAAAGATGGAGTATTTTACACGCTAACTGAGGATAATTAATATAGTAGTCAAAATTGGTCGTTATGATCAGAGGTGGGTAGAGAAGTATTCAAGTAAGAGTAGTGTTACTTTACAATATGTCTCTGAAGATTCTCAGTCACAATAATATTATATATTCATATAATAATAATAATAATATTACAATAATATTACTTCACAATAATATTACTCAAGTAGAGGTAAAAAGTAGTCATTCAAAAAATAATTTAAGTAAGAGTAAAAAAGTACTTGATGAAAAGACTCTTGAATATTGTGAATATTTCAAACTCATGAGGATAATAGGCACCCTTGTTTGAGTCCAGTTGTGATGTAGGGTTAAGGATGAATAAAAAAATGAATAAAAGCAATATGCATAAAAGTATATCTTATATATAATATAAAGGGGAATTATATTATAGCATGTATAAAATACATTTAAAATAATAATCTGATGATGTGCTGTATAAGCAGCAGAATAATTATTGCTACTCTGATAAAATAACCTCTAATAAAAGATAATTTTAAGTACTAACTCACACTTCATACCTTGGCCTAAGGCAGAGGACGTTATATCTCTGTATGTCTGTGACTCTCTTCTACTGTATTTAAATCACCTTCCCAGGATGGATGACCTCTTCAACCCTCAGTCTTGTCCCCACTTCCTGTTTTTCTGCCCGGTCTGGCCAATAGGGACGTGTCATTACCACTGAAGTATCTTTAGTCCTTGTAAGTGTCCCAGTACCACAATAGCAAGACCCAGCAGAGCCCCACCAGATGTCTGGACTGCTGTGTGAACATGTGTGTGTGTGTGTGTGTGTTGTGTAAATGCGTGTGCATTTAAGTAGAAGAGAGAGACAGATGCTGGCTGTCTGGTCTCTCACCAATTGCAATGCTCTCAGGTCCCTGGTGCTAATGCAGCTCGGAACAGAGGATGTGAACGGACACCTCATTACTCATATCAACTACACTTTATTCAGCTGCCAGATTGGCTAGGTTAAATCTCTGTCTTTGTATTACTAAAATACATCCAGTAAAATGAATAGGAAGACGTTTCTTACCAGCATGTACTACCCAATTAGCCTACTTTTATTAGATTTAATGGTCGACATAACCACTTAATATATGTGCATTCAGAAATTGGACATAATTCATTCACAGGAAATAACTCATGCATGTAGTTCAGTTCAATTTATTGACAGACTTGCTGCTTGCACTCTTAACATGTGTTGTGTTTGCTGAGTGTGAAACCTTAAAATGCTGTGCAAAACAAGCTAAATTAGATGTGAGATGGGAGAGGGTGATGGCTAAGGGCTCTCCTTCGCTGCAAGATGGCTGCAGTGTATCGCCAATGTCTTTTGAAATTAGAGTGGTAGAGTAATAGTCTCATGGTCAGGTTGTTTTGAAGCTGTGCCTGATGTGTCGTCACCCTCAAACATGAAATTACATATGCAAGGATAAGCCCGCTGCTATGCTCAGGGCGTACATAACTTATGTAGTTGGAGTGTGCATTGCAACCAGACGAAGCAGAACACTGAAAGTGAAATTTAAACACTATCTACACTTTTAATGAACTTTAAAACAAGTCACAAATATTATTATTTTCTGTTGCTCAACTAAAGGAATAAAGCCGACCAGTCTCCAGGGTGTAGATAATTGGCATTAAGTATTGTTCGAATTGACTGGAGGTATGGCCTCCACATTCATCCCTAGGTAGGGAAAGAAACTGCAAAACTGGCCTGTTAGAAATAATGAATTTAGAGACACTTAAACAACTTGTGAACCTGGTGAATAAAATGCCAGATATGATTAAAATGCTCTTAATGTTTCTAAAGTTTAGTCTAAAAAGTGCCATAATACCATAACAATTTTACAAGGTCGTTGTAAGTCGCTTTGGATAAAAGCATCAAGTAAAGTAAAGGTTCAGCTCTTTTAGAATAACATATTTATATATTTTAGTATACATTGCATTCAACATATATAATACCTCAGATTCTATGAATTAAATTGAAATTTTTTCAGATTTTTTATGCATATATATGCACATATAATAAAATGATCAATCCTGTTGTGCAACTCAAAAATCCTCATCGATATGGCAGCAACTTTATAAGGAGTCACAAGAAAAAGTGAAAAAAGAAAAACATTAACTTTGATAAACGTCTATGTAAATTTACTACAAAATGACTTTGAAGACAGATAAAAATTACCATTTTAAGTGGCTCAGTTAGAGCTCAAACCTCAACCTAATCCTGAGATCCTGTGTTATTGCCTCAAGAGAGCTGTTCACACCAAACATCCCAAGAAAATAAATGTACTGACGCAGTTCTGTAAGGAAAAATAGTCCAAAATTCCTGTTCCACTATATCACTTTATATGTTTAATGAGTGTGTTCAAAAAGGACATGATTGTTTGTGATTTTATTTATCACCTTAGAAATATTATATTTGTGGATATTTGTGAGTTTGGTGAAGATCACATTTCATGATCAATCAAAAACCAGAAAAAATGCAAATAGTTCACTTTTGTCTTGTGTGAGATTGTTAGTGATGCAGGTATTTAAAGTATGGTGCATTTTAGAAAGTAGCAGAAAAGCTCATCCAGTTCTCTTTTCTGATTGCTTATGTCATAACCACTCCAATTAAAGCTACTGTATTATTAGTTAGATTTATTTTACTTTTCTCTAGATTTTGCCAGGAAGGTCATTTTCATTTAAATCATTTCCATATTTCCAGGTTTACATCTCCTGTAAGATGTACACAGTACATGCAGATTTCTTGTGTCAGGTTTTAAAGCCTGTGATCGGGGAAAATGGGGCCAACATCACCAGCATCTGTCATCTAACTTGAACCATATCTCTCTCATTAACGCACTTTATGTTCTGAAAAGTCTAACTCATATTTATGCATGTTACTTTTTTATTTGTTTAGCATGCATATCACAGTGCTAACCATCATTACGACCATTGTTAGTACAGTACTGACATGACTGAATTGCAAGAGAAGGCTAGCACAGAAATTTAGTAGAATCAGCTGAGCTTTTCTCATTATCTAAATGTACACAAACAAGTTTTGTTAATGTCAAGTTCAGTCAACTTAAGATGTCTAGTTTTAGCTTTCAGATCATTTTACAAATGAAAAGCATGAGTTTCTCTTACTTGAGGTTTTTTAATGATAAGTTTAAGTAAAAAAACTCATTAATTAACTTCACTCATCAAATGAACCATGTATGTTAATCATTAAGAATTAAAACACTTCAGAGACCTTTAGCAGCTTGAAGAAAATATCCATGATGGAAACATTCAGTGTTCCTACAAACCATATTGAACGGATTTCTTCATAGAAATGTTGAATTCAGTGCCTTCCAACATAGAATTTAACAGTCTCTAAGAACTGTCTTTAAATTGAGAAATATAAAACAGACAATCTGTAATGTGACTAAACAGTCCATATAATATCTGGAGTCTACTGAACTTGTTTTCTTATGTTCTGTAAACGTACCTCAGTTTTACAGTTGCAAAACTCAAAAGACTTCAAACTAACTATTCAACGTAAGTTCATTGATATCTGTGAAGGTTCTCAGTCGTCCAGGTCATGGTTATCTCAAAGAGAAAGCCCTCTGGAATGGAAAGGTGAAACGTAGTCAAGGAACTAAAGGTCCAGTTGCTATTAAAAGAACTTAAGACAACTTAAGTTCAGTTAACTCATGTTAACATTGTGTATGGGAAAGGATGAACATCAATGTTTTTTCCTAAAAACACCAAGTAAAGTTTTAGTAATAAGAATTTAATAAATCATATTAATGCCTATCACTAGATAGCTGCTGATGAATTTCTTACACTCGTACAAATAAAATACATGATGTATCAGTAGTACATAATGCATTATTCTATTCTATTTTGCTGCTTTTTATTTTGTACTGTCCACTTTCTGCCCTGACAATGCAAATTCCCCACTTGCAGGACTAATAAAGGATTATCTTATCTTATCTTATTACATTATATATTAGTTTTGACAAATAAAGTGTGGTGTATGCATACATGTGTGAAAGTGATTTTCTAATTATATGCCCTGCATTTCATTTCATTTTATCTGTGGAATGTTGCTTGACAACAGAGCCATGTTACGTTCTTGCCCTTTACACAGACTGTACTATAAATGTGCGATTATTATTGTAACATTTGAAATATTCCACTTCACATGCAAAATACTTTTTTACCTAAAATTGAAAAAAAAAAAAATGTGAAAATTAATTTGAAAGAAAATAAATTAGACAAAATGTGCTTATGTGATCATTCGTATGTACTTTTTTGGATGGGCAGAATAAGCATATAATGTATCATACTCTCCACCGACAGTAATTGTTGCCAGCCTAAAATCGGAATAATACCCCTGCTGATTACCACCAAGAGTCTGCTGCCTTTCTTATTTAATCTTTAATTGAGTCTTCACTAGTCAAGATGGAAATTGGATGTATTAGTCTTATAAAGCAAGCTGCACCATTATTCCATTCAAAATGCAGCCATTTTCTACAGTGATCTACTGCAAGTATTGCATTAGTTTTTCACTATGATAACACTGTGGTGTCTAAATATTGGCTTATTATCAGTCAGGCATGTTGTACTGTATGTTAAAGTGAGCATTGCTGCGTCTTCTTGCGGCAATGCAGGAGATGAGATGACAGTTCACCTTACTGAGACTTTCATCATCATCTGGGGTGGGCTTGTACTTCACACACACTTGGGTACAAAACAGTTCCTCACAATTTACTGAAATGTAGGCCATCTTTTACAATCCATGTGCAGTTACTATATATATTGTGAGAACTGAGGCATTTCCCACTGTTCAGTGTGACTATTTGAAAAGCTGCTGCGTTGCACCTGTTTTGCTTGGGTTGAAATGCTTTTACCTTTTCAGACCTTTGGTGTTTTAAGAGCTTTAAAACCTGCTCAGTTCCCAGTGCTGTCAACAGCATCTCTGTTTTTCAAATGGAAAAATAAGACACAGGAAACTGAAGACTGCTCCCCGGTGGAAATGCTGCCAGTAGAAGAGCTGTTTAGAGTCAATGTAATTCCACTGTTTGCCAGGGATCTGTACAATGTTCCCTCGACTTTCCCCACCTCTCAGTTTATTGTTTGGACTCTCCACCCTCTCCTCCTCCTTCCGCAGCTTGTTAATTTGACTATTCCTTGTAGCGTTGTATAACCGCTGTGTTGTCATATGCTGCCTGCTGAGACAGCCCCAGCAAATCAAAGCCTCTGCCATCCCATACATATATATTTCCCAATTATTTTGTGTAGAATGTTGTGTGTGTGTGTGTGTGTGTGTGTGTGTTGTCTGTGTGTGCAGGTGTTCAAGAAGCTTTCAAACATAGCCCACTACAGCACTGTGGCTGATATGATGCTACATTATATCACGTTGCATTGTGATTGTGTAGTATACCAACTGCATCAAGTAGTTCTGAAGCAGAGGAAAACCCTGTGATCATGGTTTATCATGGTTTTATGCCTTTGCGTCACACATCTATGAAAGATATACCATGCAGCACTGTTTGCAATTTGAGGGGAGGGAGAGGCAGCTGCCTCACTCAGTGCAGTTGATCTACCCTGTCTCCTAGAAATTACATTGCGTAGAATTGTTTTAGCAGCAAGCAGAATCTCATATATATTGTGTGTATGCTCGCTGTGCGTGGTAGACAGCCATGTTTAACTTTAAACAAGCTATGAAGATAGACAATAAATAAAACAACACTCGCAGGAAGCCATTGACTATTATGGGTTTTTCTTCCAGATTTAGTTTAACAAATCAACGAAATGCAGCGCATCCATCTGTTTCTCCACAACAGTATTTCTACAAAGTTCAGTTTTGCCTTACAATGCCGAGCCAGATGTACGCACTCTGGAGGCAATTTAGGAAAATACAGTAACTGTTTTCCAAGGAGAAGACACTGCTGGTGCAGCAGTAGTGCATCCGTTATACCAAACCGTTGAGATGAAGACAAAGCTGAGCCGCAAACACTCCAACTCTCATCTACTGCATGACCATGTGCTTTGGGTAGTCACTGAAAGAATTACATTACAAATACAAGTTGGTTAAATAAGCTCACTTTGTAGATTTCTCAGCCTTAGAGATAAGGTATAGACTTCGTACGTCCGGTCCTGGAGTAAACCACGAACATGCTGAGGAGATTATACACTTCCCTCAGAAAGTATTGAAACGTCAAAGCTTGTTTTTGCTGGACACCAAAGACATTTGGCTTTAGGGTCATAAGATGGATATGAGATGAAAATTCTGAATTTCAGCTTTTATTTGATGCTATGTACACCTTGATATTTTAAACACCTTTTGTTCAAGATCTCGGTTAACCTGATTTCAAATGCCCTGTTTATACTAACTGACCAACTAACAACTGTTTCTTGTTTTGAAAGAAGAAGTGCAGCAAAAGCTTTTCCAGGCTTTTTTTGGGGTGGGTTCTCCATTTAATTCCCTCCTTAGCAGGTGAAATGTGTGTTTAGTTCGGTTAAGATTAAGTCATTGACCGGTCTAAATCCTTCCATTTCTTTTCCCTCTGATGAATGTCTGTGTTGAGTTGGCAATAAAGACCAGTGAGCCTATTCCAGAAGCAGCCATGCAGCCCAATCTATGAACCTACCCTTATCGGATAGATGAGCCTCGTATGTTTTGGACGTATGTTTTGGACGTATGTTTTGGACGTATGTTTTGGACGGTGAGCAGATCCTTTCTTCTCCCACACCTTTATTGTCAGTCCATAAAACTGTTCCAGAACTTTTGTTGGTCATCCCTGCTTATCTTGTTGTCTGTTTAATTCTTTCTTTGTCTTTGTCAAGGAATTCTAAATTGTTGTCCTGCCTAAGCCCAATACTTGCTCCTTGGCCTGCTTCTTACGCATATACAACTCTCAGGTTCATCCTGTTTGAACAACAAAAACAATTCACATTTAAAAGTAAAATCAAAAGTAGTCATTTAGAACTGCTTATTATTTAAAAAATGTATGGCATTATCGCATATTGTGTATGTACTTTTACCCCCTTAAAATTTGGTTTCTACAGAAGTTGCTACAGTCTCTTATGTATTCTTAAATGTACACCACCCGTCAAAAGTTTGGACGCACATAGAAATGAACATGTTTTTGAATTAAAAGCACATTTTTATGTCAAATTGATCAGAAATAAAGTGTAGACATTGTTAATATTGTAAATGACTATTGCACTGTAGATGAAACTGTTATTTATTAATATTATATTCATATTAATAAATGTACTATCCTATCATCAGCAAACATTAGGACTGTCTTCTAGCACGTTATATGTTTGCTAGTGCAAATGTATTAATTTGAAAGGAGAAGTGATCATTAGAAACCCTCTTACAGGGATAACACAGCTGATGACATGAATGTTTTTTATGAAAACATATTTATTATTTCCTGTGTGTGTCCAAACTTTTGACTGGTAGTGTATCAAGATGTACACAGCATCAAACAGTTGAAATTCTGGTATCCATCGTTTCATCCTAAAGCCAACTGCAAAAACAAATGAATGAGGAAACTGTATATCTCATGTAGCCTGGGAACACTTTTTATTCCTTTTTTTATTCATAGAAGTTTATTCATGAGGCACAAATCTGGACTAGACACATACATTCATGTTATCAACAGCATCAAGTTCAAAAGTTTATGAAATAATATCATAGACTAGAATTGTGTGCAGACTTCTGCAGAACCCACAGTGTTTGCTATAGATATCATCCTCAGGCATTCACTGTCTAAACTGGAGGTGTACTCCAAGCTGCCCCAGCATTTATCTTGTCTGCTATGCACCATGCTGCTGTAGCATTCTTTTTTTCAAATTCAACCATTTATCTGTTAACTACTTTTCAGATACTTAATACAAAATGTAATCAAAAATAAATTTTTGATTTATAACAACATATTAAACACCTGCTCATCAGTATATCAGTGAGTGATGTTTACATTATTTATGCACAATTAGTTCATTGCAGTAAATATTTTAAATGTTATTTCACAGCAATTTTCAGAAGTCAGATTTTTTAGGGTTGTTCTCTCTGTGAATGTGTTATTACATTTTTTTATCAATGTTTGTGCAGACCTTGTACTTTTATACATAAAGAATTTTATTTGTTAGCACATGTACTTCAGCTTGAGTAAGGTATATGATGTCATAGTTATCCTGCAAAATGTCAACATAACCCACCATGATGAAGAGCCCTCATAAATCCAGAAGAGGCCAGTTCAGCAACAGTCATCTTGGCAGAGATCTGCAGATTCTTGTTGACTTCTCTGAATAGTTTCCTCTCCACTTTCTTGCACTTTTGATCACATTCTGTTGGATCTAACAGAATTTGTCTCCGTGCTTGTGCTTTGCAGTGATCGTGTTGGATTACATGAATGTCTAGCTGAACGTTGTATTAATTAGATGAGGGGAAATTGGTCACCAAAGTAATCATTCAACTGATACTAAGTCTTGGTTTTGAGTTTCAGTACTAGCATCAATAGGATCAATGTAATTAAATCGATCTATCTCATGATAGATCATGTTTTAGAAACATACACCCTCTGATTTGATTCTGTTCATATATTGAGAGACTTGGTGCAGATGCTGATTTTGGTCATGTTTCTGTTAATTAGAACATTGGGGCAGTCTGCCTTAAAAATATGCTACATTATAGACTCATGAGAGGGCAGAACAAAAGTGGGAAATAGACACTATGTTCTCCCTTTGAGAGAAAAGGAGAAAAATAATTGTTTCTGGCACCTCTTTCTTCCGAGAGGCCTAGTGTCTTTTGCCAAGTTGTTGCCCCTGGTAGTGAGGCAATTTCCTCTGTCCTTTGAGCTGCCATGTGTGTGACTTGGCTATCACAGATTTTTTTTCTGTATCCCCTTGCTGCGTTTAACAAATGAGAACTGCTGGTCAGCAGCTTGTGATTGCTCTCTGCACGTGTTCTCTTTCATATAATACACCGCTGCTTGTGTGTATGGCAGAGAGTATAATTGTGGAAGACTTCCTCGGTACCCTCCCCCACCGATGGAGCCAAACTGAAAATTTGACCACGTTAATTTTTTAACTGGTTGACAGGTGCGTCTTTTCAGCTGGTCCCTTGGGCTCTTTAGGAATCTCGACTGGATTCAAATAAACCCAATGAATTGAAAATGTAGTCATTAGCATATTGATTTAAATACAACGTTGCTACAAGACATCTATTTCCCCTTTGAATGAACAATCATAGCCATGGAAATAGAGAAAAGGAGTAATGGTTGGTTCTCAGTAGGATGTCATACTGTGTGATTAGGCTATATCTACTATTGCTCCACTGAACCAAGAACAGAACAGGCACTCATCCTTCCCTTATGTTACTTTTTTCTTTTGATTTTTGATATGTCAGTGAAAAAAAATTCAATCTTAGTTACTTGAGGGCAAAAACTTCAGATTTGTGATGTCTGGATTGTCACCCAGATCATGGAGAGCCCAGAGGGGTTGCTCTGTGGCAACTGGACTTGCTTTAAGTTCTTGATGATGTTTTGCTTGTAATGAAAAAGGCTTCATCAGTTAAAACTGGCTGTAGTAGCAGATTCATGAAGTCTGTGGAGCACGGTTAACATAGCACAAGATATATCCAGGTTCTAAATTAATACATCTATCAGGAGCAGAGAATGATGATAAGAAGTGCTCTCAATGTAGTTACTTGTATTTAACATGATATATTACAGAATTTTGTCAGAGTCAAATAACAATTGACCACACTGCCATCACCTTGGTAAAGAAATCTGGTAAAAACAGACTTTTACAATTAGCTTGGAGTTCACAGCACTGTCCTGTGAGGAGCTGTCTGCTTGCCAACAAGCTCTGATATGTGTAGGAGTCAGAGTTGCAGTTCAATTGGCCCAGAGCTGAGTTCCATCAGGGTGCAGTTTGTATATCATCATCCGCTCCATAGTTCTCACAGTGTTCACTTCAGTATCTCAGCTTTCAGACGCCGTCTCACTCTCACAGGCTATGGATCAACTACTTTGACTTCATTTAATAACTCTGGCAGAGTACAGCATCAGGATCAATACATGTGTCTCCGAAATGAGAGGGAGATACATATAATTATGAGTTATTACAGGGAGTTTTGCATCATGATTGCAATAATAGTTCAAGTGGTGGTATTCCTGCAGGAATAAAACCTGTCTCCTCACTGAAGTAAATAAAAATAAGAAAGTAGATTGTCTATGTACTACTACTACTGCTACTGTATCTAAGCATGGCAGCAATGGTATGTTTTAAAGTTAGGGTAGAATTGTAGTAATTAATAAAAAACATTTAAAAAAAACATTGGTGCAGGCTAATCTCACCTTCCGTGAAAGTCATATGCATTTATCTCTCACTGTCCACCCAAAGGGCACGGTACTGAAGCTGAACTGTGGCACTCACACGAATTACAGTATGAGGTGCAAAATAATCCAGTGTAAACTTTATTTCCAGAGTATTATTCCACAGGAGTAGCACTTCCTTCTGCTGTGACCTGCTATCCTCTTTTGTCATTGCAACACTGTTTTTCAAGTGGACCTACCTGTGAAGCAACAGTCTCAAAGTGACTAGGATAATAGTAAGTGTCTCATCAAGTCAAACTTTGCAACAAATTGCTTCAATTTGAAGACAATTTAATCAAGACGCCTGATGTGAAACTCACACCGCACCTGACCTCCCATCTTGATGCAAGGTGAAAACAAACTTTTAGTGAGTTCTCATCAGGAAGGAGTTCACACAGTTTTTCAGGAGAAAGTACTTTCTCTGTTCATTCTGCTGAGAGTTGGACTTTGCTGGATTCATTACAGTTAATTGGCTGTTTAGTAGCACCGAGGAGCTGAGTTTGGGTGAAGCTGTAGCATTCGCATCAGCGCAGGCTCAATTATGCATGGAGGTTAAAGCTTCTGAAAGCTTCTTCTTATGATTTATTAATGTCTACTTGCAGATAGGAATGGATTAGGTCTGCAGTGCGGATGCCAAACGATGACACAGTCACAATGGTCATGGCTGAGTTATGTTACAAAATCAGACGGCAGCAAAGCTAAAATGGAGGATGTTCCACAGACCAGTATTTGTGAACTCCTTACATACTGAGACAGATTCAAAAAAACACGGCAACAAATGTCTAACTCAGAGCAGCTCTGTTGAGTCCAGCTAAGCTTTGCTGCTTCACGGTATCGCAGAGCGTAAACCTTTTTCTTTTATTGAGTGACCTCAAAGGAGCGTGACGGTTTAAAACAAGACAACCATATGGTACAATTCAAAAAAGTATTAAGTGTACATACTATAAAAATACATACAAAAAATATTCTTGTTTTTCTTGTTACATAAATGCTGGATGCAAAATCTTCAGCAGTATCCACCTACAATGAAGGCAACAGTGATGGAACACCTGAATATTGAGCATGCGTACTCAATACATGCAGGAAAACTACTGAATGTGGTATTTAGGTTGATTGAAGTAAAGTGTGTATATAATTAATATATTTAATAATATATTATATATAATATTTAGGTAATCACTCTCTCTGCTATAATGCTACTTCATAAAAACCTTGTCTGACTGAATTTGCACACTGGTTAAGTTTACATTTTTGTATTGACTGTGTACACAGAGGTACCACTTTTCTTTCTGAATACACCTTAAGGCAACAATATAGGTGGGATCTCTTGAAAAAAGGCAGAGAGTTGACCTTGGAAAACCTGCACACTACATGACTATGACCACAATCAGCTATGATTTACCTCGGTACCATAGTTCCACACTGCATCTGTGACAGAGGCCTGATTCTCCATCAGCCACTGACTTTCTCAGTGAAACCCTAGTAAATGGAAACTTACATAATCAGGCCAAAACTAATCCCATTGTGAACAATTCCTTGTTTATTAGTTCTCAGGTTTTACAAGTCCTCCAACTTTTTTCTTCCATATAGGTCATCTGTACCAACCCTCTCATATGAGCATTTTTTGTGAGCCCACCCCCACGTATGGAGGTAGGTGCATCTTAAAATTGCACCCCTTTCTCATACAATGGCACCAAAATGGCAGCTAGTCTAACACTTATTTTCATCCTAAACAGTCAAACACTCTGGACAAAAACAAACTGACCTGGTCAAGATTAGGCACAAACCATAAGTTAACATGGTTAGGTTCAGAAAAAATGTTTTGTCTTTGCTTTAAAAATGTCCGCCTCCTTAACTTTATTTGATGTTCGTCACATGACAAACATGATGTTTGTAACCAGTCACATGACGAACAATAACAGCAATAGATGGCTATTTGATTCAGTTTTTGAACTCAGGTGTCTTGTGGGAAGTCCTGTGCTTTGTTGTGACATCCGTCTTCCACATCCTCCTGATATCCTCCTGAAGTGGGCGGCCACGTAATGTTCACTGCAGCTGCTAGATGACCTATAAAGTCATATTTTACATGTGGACAGTGCCAGTTTTATTATGATGGAGCTATAAATTGCATGATGGGAAGATTTAGTATTGCACTTCTGTGAAATTGGAACGATCAGAAAAAAAAAGTGAAAAATGATGTGGCAAATACTGATGCTGATATATCCTGAAATTTAGTCAGTAGATTCTGTATCTACCTCCAAAAACACAGAACTCCAGCCTCTAACTCATCTTTCAGATTTGTTTCCCCCATTAGCTGAACAGACCTGATTTATTTAGGGTCTCTTTACTGAATGTTTTAGGTGAAAATGTTTATAAAATGCCTCTAAGTGGTAAAAACATTTTACTTGTGTCAAGATGGTCACCAAAATTTTTTTGTAGTTATTTAAATAGGCACAAAAATGTTTTGCACTTCCTCTAACCTGCAGAGTGAGACACACAGCAGCCGCTCTGAAGGTCTTTACAGCTGCATATCCTCTGCAGTGTGAGCACAAGACTGACGTGCTAATACTGAAGCACCTGAGCTAAAAATGCACACTATCATCTGTGTTTGTAATCATGCTGTAAGTACACGTTGTGTGCAACCCACAGCTCCCTGAGCCACCAGAATCCTCCTCACATCCTCACGCTCTGTGATATAATCCCCTCGCACTGTCGCGACGGCTAAATGTGCCACCTGTGTCATACACGATCCTATTATCTTCCCTTTACAATCTAAACACCGCTGGAGCTGCCTGACATCATGTTGGAAAGATAGACAGGTACATCCTGTTTGAAATTCCTGTCAAACAGCTTTGCTGAACTTTGCCTTCCAGCCTATTTCACGGATGAGCCGTCATGCATGTTAAGTGTGTGTGTTTAACCCACTAAAGGACACACTTGGCCTTCATTACACTACTTCCTGTCTCCCAAAATGCTTTGCTCTCCATTTTTTTGCCATTATTCTGGTGTGTTAGTGGTTGTGTGTGGGGGTCTGGGCGGTTCGGGGGATGCTGGATGTGCATCAGAGCTTCAAATTGGCTCTCCTCGTCCCATGTCGAGCGCTGAGGTAATAGACATGCAAATAACATGAGGTGTGTGCGCGTATATTTCCAGGCAGTCTTGCATCTCAGCACTCTGTCAATAACATTATGGAAATGTTCCGTGGATTCTTTGGGTGTCACTGTTTGAGTTGGATAACAAGGCAATCCAATGAGCCTGTTAGCACGGTGACAGTGACAGAATGAGGTGTTTGTATTGTCACACACTGTATCACTGCGTACGGGCAGGAGGGAGAGACGGAGTGAGAAAGATGTACTGTAGACACATAAAAAAGGAGGGGAGAAAGGTAGAAAGCACAAGTGATCAAAGTTCTGCATTCCTTCTCCTTGTTTACTCCATTTACCAAAGGAAAAGCGTGCAAACACATTTTCTCTCTCATCTCCTGTTCTCGCTTTTTTTACCCTCAACTGTCAAAGTTTCCATTTTTCAGGTTTAATTGTTCATCAAAACCTACACCACACTGCAGTGGGAATCTACTCCATGCATAATTGAAGGGATAGTGTAAATGGTGTTTACGGAGCCCAGCCTCGGCCCTGTTGATTTTCAAATTTAACGGGGTGACAAACTGGCATGTGGCTTATTCAGGGCGGGTTTGCTTAATTGCATTGGCTTAATTATTGCCATTCTCAAAACAATTTCTGTGCCCAAAGGAAGGCTTCTGTGTGCCAATTCAATGTGCATGTGTGGAAGAATATAGTCCAGTGGGAAATTTGAACATCTGTGTCTCACTTGCCACACTAAGCCCAGGAGAGATAGTTTGCCTGTAAGAAATGTGCTACATCAGGTAGAATATCAAAGGAAAAAAAAAAGATTAATGATCGCCTGAACTAGTAATTATTTATACCGTTGTATATTTGCAGCTTGCACTCATCACACTAAAAACAACATTATCTTTAATTTTTGTGTTCTTTGTGGGAAAACAAAGTAAGGGAAATCTGAAACCTTAGGCCACGTCAGCAGCTCTTGGAGCCAGTCACAGATTGGGGAAAAGCTTTTTTAAAAATGGTTTCCCATTTAGAGGGCACACGACAACTTCAATCATTTTCTAAATTAGTTCTGTTTCCAACCATCCCCATACAGACATCAAAACCATTAATTAAGTATCCATACTGATGGGCAGTGTCCATGTGCATGTCACCCAGAGGGGGGTTTCTACCTGGCTGTTAAATGTAAAGTATTATGAATATTAGATGTGGATAATGGTTATGCTTGCTCTGCAAGAAAAAAAAATGACTGAAGTTACCTTTTAAGGACTGATGCTGACAATGTTGTGTCTCTGAAAGTTATGATTTTAACTTAACTTAACAGTACTGTATGTACAACAACTAATACTTTTGTAGTCTTTGTGCACATTAACCACAGTCACATCTTAAACACATACATGTACCTACAGTCTGAAAACTAATTTCACCCACATGTATTTGTTAATATTACATAGAATATTAATTAATATTATCATATTCAAATGCTTGAAACCTTACCACTGGTTTGTGAGATAATGTAAGATAAATACATTTACAGTCTCACATAACTGGATGTGTGCAGGGTTTCCAACCAGTCTTCAAATTTAAAGAAGGAAATACATCATATGTCAACTCCCACCCACATCACATCGTTTGTCAGATAGTTAATAATGAGCAGACTGTAGAGGAGTAAAGCAGAGGCTGGGGAATGCAGGGTTTGGAGAGCACAGTGGATTGATTTCAAGTCTAATGCTACCACTAGCTTAAGTTGCATATTATAGCTTTAATTAAGGTTGTTAAAGTGATGCCCACAGAGATTGGTTGTGAAACAATAATAGTGAAGAAATGCAAATGAAACTGTAAGACACAGCTACACTGTAAAGTGTAACTTTTTGTAAAAAAAAAAATATGACTAAATATAAAAGTCTGCTTTAAAAAGTATATATCTAATCAAAGAATACAGTTTATTATTGTACAACTGTTGTCTTGATTAATATTAACATATTGTGTACACAAAGTCAGTTTTTTAGATGGAGATTTGTTTATTTGAACATGTTATGAATTATTTGAACTTACAAATATATGTCCGCTTCATTAGAATGGTCCAGTGTGATGAATGTAAAAATCTTCCAGAGTCAGTATTAAACCATCACCTTAAGCAACTTATATTCTGTGTGTATTCAACAAGAACTTTCAGTATGGTTCAAATTGTTTTTGTTATTGTACTTAACTGAACGTGTATTACACACAGTAAGTTTCCACCATTAGCTTTTTTTTTACTAAACTATAAAGAATATTCAAAGAGCTTTAACTCTCAAATAATGAATCCTGGGAAATCTACTGACAATAGTTTTTTATATAAAC
The DNA here is from genome assembly GCA_034779795.1 of Ctenopoma multispine. Classification (NCBI taxonomy): domain Eukaryota; kingdom Metazoa; phylum Chordata; class Actinopteri; order Anabantiformes; family Anabantidae; genus Ctenopoma; species Ctenopoma multispine. Next base: position 2,409,105 of record JAUYWH010000020.1, read on the forward strand.
GTAATTTAATGATTTGTGTGAACCCTCACAAAAGCTTTTGATATTTCTTATCATTTTATGTGAAAAGACCAAAAAAAACATAAAACCTAGATTTTTTTGTATTTTAAATTCATTTTAAAATATTAGCTGAGTTCGTGAAGAGACCTATAAACCTGCCTTCTTCTACAAAAGAACTTTTTACTGATATGCAACTTGAAAAGAATAAATACAAAAAAACATTTTTCTACAGTACAGACAACAATTTGGAGGGAATTTTGTTGTTTTGATATTTCAAGTCGTTTTAATATTAGAATTCTCAGCATGGGAGAATGGTGGGAAGTCTCCTAACAAAACAGGTTTGTTCTTTTTGTCAACTTAATTCAATTTAAGTTGAGTGAACTTTCAAGAATTAATTCATTCAACCTATCATTTTAAATGAAGACTTCAACTTCAACGATCATAAATTATGACAATAGAATTTTGCAATTGTATGATAAATTAGTTAAAAAATATAAAACACTTTTTCAGGTAACAGGAGAAAACAACTGTTTAGTAAAGAATTTTAAAGATCATACTTGTAAAGAGATTTCTGACAATTTAGGTAATTTCACTGTCAAATATTGCTCTTCTACAATTGGTGGGACTTGACTTGGTATTGTTATCAACAGCTGTAGCAAAGACAGTCTCTCAGGAGATTAAGGTATAAAATCACATTGATAAGAACTTTTTTTTACTGCAGTAATGAATATGGAAAAGCAATGGGACAAGCAGAAATGGTATGAATACATTAACAAAGGATGGGATTTCACACTTGAATTCTCGGAATTTCTCTCTCAAGCCATTGTTCTTCTTTTCCTGTTCAGCAGTCTATAACAAGTCTGTTTTTCCTTCATGGGGTTTAGTCTCCTCTCTCCACAAATTAAGCTAGATTGAATGGCAATAAGCATTGAGGCAGAATTAGTAACCAAACCCTCTATCTTCGCTGCAGTTGCCTTTTCTGGCCAATTAAGTTGTTTTTCATTCCTGCGTCTCTCTCTCTCTCTCTCTCTCTCTCTCTCTCTCTCTATATATATATATATATATATATATATATATATATATATAT
>JAUYWH010000020.1:2410288-2423262 GCA_034779795.1 Ctenopoma multispine
CTCCGTCTCTCTCTCTCTCTCTCTCTCTCTCTCTCTCTCTCTCTATATAGATATATATATATATATATATATATATATATATATATATCCTTTCTGGCCCTTGCTCCCTGCAGCTCATTTGGGATGAGACTGACATCCTTAGACCCAGTCTGGCCAAATGCAAAAGTGTTTTATCCAAAGGGAGTTTGTTGCAACCACAACCGTGCACTCTCCCCCCACCCTCGGCACACAAATTGGTTTCTATTTGGATGTGCAGTAGGGAAGGAGAGGATTACTGACAGGGGTGACAGCTGGCAAAGACCGTGTTTATTCTCCTCTGCTCTCCTCTCATTCACTCTCCTCTTGGTCACTCACCAACGTGGTCATTAGTATCTTAACTTTATTTCAGATGCCTCACAATAGTTAGAATTTACAGTCTATTGTTTTCACTGAAGATTTCAAAAACAATGCAAGTGTCTGCTGCCATTTTGTGGATTAATAATGCTTCATAAATTAAAAGGTCTTCTGGTCATTGTGGGAATAGAGGGTTTCAGATACATAATCGGAAATGATAATGGAGTGCAGGAAGCAGAGAGAGAGAGACGTAGTAACTAGGCCTTTATGTTTTTTAAATGCTGCTTCTAGCAATGTAGTTGGCATCAAGTGTTGGTAGACATGGAGAGCCATATCACCCGAAATATCAGTGGTGACGGTTCCAGTGCAGCTTGTCTGTCAGTCTTCTGTAGAGATGTATGTAGTTCATAGAAAAGCGGACCACAGCTCCTCAGCAAGGCGGCAAGATGGTCCAGCAAGATGGTCTAGGCTGGCTAACTGGTGAGTCACAGGGCTTGATCAGGTTTGAACCTGATACAGACACAAATGCACACACACAAACACACTGAAGCTTTCATAGGTCAGACACTTACAGTACTGTAACGTCATACCCTAGCCAGAGGAAGAGAAATAGTCTCTTGCAGTGTGTGTTTATCCCTCTCTGACTCATACAGTACAGTATCCCTTGTCAGTCAATGTCATTATGTGTTTTTATCTCTTGGCTCTTCTCACTTTTCACCTCTCTCTCTCTCTCCCCATAAGCAGCTTTAGCATGTCTTCCCCTCAGGTTTACACAGCAACTGCAGTGGGTCAGACTTTAACTGTGAGCCTGCCTACCCGGGACAATAGTCCATACAATATCCGCTGCACTGCCGGGTTTAAAGAGCCGCTCCATGATTGCAACGCAGTGGTGCCCTCTTGTGAAAAAGCATTACACCACTGGCTACTTCATTTTTAAGTAAAGCTAAAATTGAGGAACAAATTGAGCATTTAGGACATATAGTGTCCTAAATACGTCATAAAAGTCAACACCATTAACCAAATTCCATTAATAGATACATTAGCCATGATGTTACTACCACCTGGTGACGTTAGAGTTGAGATGGACAGGGGGCAGCATGGGATCAAATTTAATGCTGGCAATGATTGATGACTGTTAGAACACACAGTGAACTGCATAAAGCTTGCAGCTCGTGCAGGTGTTAATGTTGTGTCTGATCTGTGTATGAAGGCATGCATGTGTGAGATACGATGAATTTTCTCTTGTTTGTGAGCTTTGACACAGATTTATAGCCTTCTTGTAGAGAAATGGAGCAATCCCATTCAATCTAATGCTGTCACGCTTACCCACAGTGTGCATACTGTTCATACATTCACTGTATGTTTACATGGAATTTGTTTAGCAGTTCATTTATAATGCAGCATACCCACATTTGTTCCTCTGTGTAACCATGGATCACGTGTTGGTCCAATTCTCCTTCAACCGTGCTCTTCTCTTGAGGTTGCACACTCTGTAGCATGCTGCCAGAGCTTGCCACATTCAAACAAGCTGTCGAGTGGAGGTATAGTGAGTAGCGAGAGCCGTGTGTCTACACGCATGAGTATACGCATTGCGTGCCTGTGTGTGCGGTTGTGTGTAACCTTGGGTGTGTTAATGCATTTTGGTTCATTTCCTGGTGAGAGTAAGTTATTCTGGGCCACAACCTCTTTATTAACATCTGAAGTCTGAATAAAACACGTTACTGGAATATGTGACTTCTCACTAGAATTCTGCCTTGTTATCTTTCCTCTTGTAAATGGGAAAGAGGCCTCTGGCATCTGCTTCACTCTTAGTATTTTCATATACATGTTGTTGTATGTTGCTTACTAAGTTGTTTCTTGCAGTATATTCAAAAGTTGTCATCTTACTCATGTCTAGTTGATGTTCTTGTGTTTCGAATACATGGAGCAGTCAAGTCCATCCAACAGGCCAGGGGGGTGTGGCACCATTTAGTTCCAATAGCTTGAAGTGTTGCTCTTGAACACTTTGATCATTTAAAATTAAAATCCTTGATAAAATAATTTCTCTCTAAATGGGTGGATTTGCTTTCTTCTGTTTTAAAATCTTCTCAGTTCTCAGGAATTTGTGGGTTCTACATGATGGTTTCATAGAGCAAATTAAATGAGACAACTTTTCCCCCAATTACTAATAAATATTGAGAAACGTAGAGTTTAGTTTTGTAACAGGTAATTACTACATGTAAGATTCAGATTCAGATTCATTTATTGTCATTCAATCAGTACGGATGCATTGTTGAATGAAATTATGAGCACAGGGCTCCATATAAAATCACAACAAATAAAAGCCAATTAAATCAGGTTAAAATAAAAGCTACAAAAAAAGATGAATTAAATTAGGGTAAGGAATAATTTGGGATTGTATTACACTATGGAAAACATATAGAATATTGCACTATTTCTAAAAGGTAGATCTTATTGCACTGTGTAGAAATAGCAAAATAGGCTATGTACAATAATAATAATAGACTGTATTCATATACATACAGTATAATATGTAAATACAGGGATGCTACATTCCAATCTTATTTTTCAACCCAAATAAGTACATTGTAACTGATTTAAAATGCCAATAATGTGAATAAAACTATACACTTTCAAGGAAATTACACAACCAGTTTCTAGAATGTCCAAGTTCAATAATATACTATCGAGAAATTAAGATTTTCCATAAATGTCCTTTTTTTACAGGACGTTATTAGGAAACAGGGAAACAGGCGTTATTAGCAGAGAAAGTTTTTTCTCTGCTTCCATTCGATTTCCTTTGTATATACAATCTAGCAGAACGTACAAGGTTAAAATTTGTGTTGATTGCATGGAAAAGTGAATAATCCAAAGTAGGAGGACTTCCTTTATAGTACAGTTTCAGTTGACCTAGTGAGTGAATAGTAAAGACATCTATAAGAACATAGTCAGTATTTCCTGCAGGGCTTGGTACCAGTCCAAGCCAGTCCCAACTATTAGTTGAGTTGTGTGTAAAAGTGGAGTTTTCAGCTGTAGTTTATCTGTATTTACCAACTTATACAGTAATTACCCACTGCTTTACTATAATGTTCTATATATTTGTTGGATAAATGCTAAGTAATCAGAAAAAAACCCAAAACATAACAATTAATTAAAAATAATAAATCACAAGATAATAAGGCAAGGTCTGTGTTGCTGTTAGGATAGTGCAAAGATTTAAATTAATTGCTTTAATATAGTGTGAATGATTATATTAAACCTTGGCCATAACAAGGCAGCTCAACCTCTTTTTTTCAGAATTGTACTTATGCCAGCGTTCATGTGGTCCACAAAAGATTAATTGGCATACAGGACACAATTACTGCAGAACTAAACAATTTACATTCCAAATTAAATCACATAAACTCCATGTGGGACTTATCGTTTCACAACTAAACACACTTTAATTCCCCTAAAACAGAATACAACATTTATTTAAGAAAACAAAATCTCTAATAACAGATGACAATAGATTTTTTTTTACCTTGATAGCAAATGAAAAGACACTGCTTGGCAGCACGTGTCCACAACATATCAGTCATCTCTAAATCAAAACCATTAGATATTGACTTATGCATACACTTTCCTGCATGTTCTAACAAGACATACATTTACAACATACATTAGCTTTTGTAATTAATCAGCTATGAGTCCCTCCAGGATTTTAGTTTTTTTTAGGGTTTCTTTTGTATTGATGTTGCTGGACAAGTGGTAAAAATAGTTGTGCTTCTTTTGTATAATTCATTGAAAATCAAATGTTTTTTGACTTGTTCCTGTGAAACTCTGATGTTTCGAATGACACAGTTTGGTGTCTATCACTTTGTGATACTACACTAACATTACATCTTGATTGTTTCAATATTCAGATGCGGAGGGACCAGATATTTGTCTTTGTGCACAGGTTTTACTTTAAGAAAGTAACACCATATAGCGTTAAGAAGTTCACCAGCAGGTGGTCATGTAGTTAAAATCTAAAGCTGCAGAAAAGAAAAACTTGCAAGGTTAAATGAAGAATTAGCTGAATTTGCAAAACAAATGTTCCAACTGTGTATTGCAAATTCCTAGAATATAGACAGACCAAAAACATTGTTTGGGACTTTTTTACTACTAGAACATAAAACTCTACTGTGACAAGGGATGATCCACTTTATACTTAAAAGGTCTGGGTTGAACAATAGTGAAGTTACCCTTTAAGAGATCATGAGCCAAAAATGCTGAGACCTTGATTTTTTTGACGCTCGCATTTTGGCAAAACTTCAAATTGCTCTAATCCATGTAGTGTTAGTGTCTTTGGAACACATGTTAAAAGTCAGACTACATGGGAAGTAACACAATAGTGTATGTGTGGGATTAGGGAGGCGTGACAGGGGACTCCAGTGTGTGTGCTTCACCCTGATGTAATATATAGTCTCTCGTCGTCTTTCTGTCTTCATCTTTCTCTGTTTTTGGCAGACACTGACAGTAAGTACACCAGGGTGTTAAGAGTGTCATTAAGCTTTCATTAAAACACCATCATCATTAGAGAAGGATTAGTTATTCCCTGGATTCACCACTTCAGCAGTTCAGGAATATCAAAACACAATCAAAGTCTATTAAAGCAACAATGTTGCCGGCCCGCTGAGAGACACCAGTTGGCTTCCACCAGCTTTTATTTTTTTATTTTTTTTAGAAACAGTCTCATTTGGCTGTGTGAAGTGCCAAAAACATGTTTGCAATGAGCTTGTTAGCATGTCAAAGCTGTCAGAGCAACATGCACGCATACACGTGCACAAATAGTAAGAGTAGTTTAGATCAAAGTGTACCTGGATGAAGCGGTAAAGATTATACCATCTGAGTCTATTCATGTAGTCAGGGAAGACTTTCTTACACATATTAAGATATAAAACACTAAATCTGTCATGAAATGTACAATTACTGTGCCATGAAAAGAGCTCTGTATCGTGCCAATACAACACTTCAGTACTGACATCAATAATAGATTTCTAATACCTGACTCTAAGAACTATAAACATGTTGGGAAATTAAGTTGGATTAAATAGCAAAATACTTTTCTCAAGCAATGTTTAGTGTCTCATCTATCCTATTAGCATGAAAAATGCTCAGTGGCCCATCAGGCGCCACAGCACTCAAAGTGTTTTATAAAATTATAGCATGAGGAAAGATTTTACTTTTTTGAATAAGTTGTCACAGCTGTAATCATCATTCATCTTTTTTTTTTTTAACCACATTCCTCTGAGTTGCACCTGCATTGCATCAACAGAATGTCCTCTTTCAAATGAATGAGGTGGTTAATGTAGGTCTGAACACTGCCTCATCCTGCCAAAGCTGCTCATGTTAATGTGAACTCACTGCTTGGTACCAGTGATGGATGGAGGAAGTTTTCAGCCTCAAAGTCTTTACTTCTTTTTCTAGCTTGAGCTTTGGCTTGTTTGGCTGTAGAAAAGTATCCGGGTGTGGATGAGGCAACTCTGTCTACTAAAAATTGTGTTTCATTACAACTACTTTGCAAATGCACATACATTTTCTAGGGAACATAACTGCAACTGGATTATGTTTTCTATCAACATAATGAGACTGTGTTGTTAATTCAACTAAATGTCAAGTTGCAAATGCATTGAAGCTGAATATATCACTAAAATGTCCCCAGACGATGTAGTGCTTTTGCAACAAAATATTAAATCTTGCAGTATAACATCCAGTTAGTGTGACTACAGTGTTATTGAAGTTTGGATGGTTGTGTTTAGGCCCTCACAGTTTCAGGTTAAGTTTAGGGAAAGACCACTGGACATCTCCTTCCATTACTAAATGTAGCACTTCACTCATTCAAATTAAATACATTTAAATGTGGTTCACTGGAACAGAATATCTCCAATGATTATGTTTCCTACTAAAGGTATCTACATTTGCACTTTAGTTGCCTATAGGAACATATTTTTTTGTAATGCAGGGCTGGGATGAAGATGAGTCCACGCCTGCAAAGTTAGTAAAAGATCGCTGGTCTCCAGACTTTACTTTACTTGGCAGACGCTTTTATCCTATACTGCATGTGCTACTAACTCACTAAGAAGCAAACTATATTGTGCAGTACTGTTAAGTTATCATATTGCCCAGTATTAGAGCGGCAAGTAAGTGAACTATTTTCAATTTTCTGGTTTTATGCATACATTGGTAATCAAATATGATCTGATCTTTACCAAAGTAATACATATATATACAAACACATTATTTCAAAGCTGATAAAATGCAAAAGTGAGTGAAACTGTTTAATAACTGGTTAAACCATGGCTGCCTCAAACCTCAATAACGTCATAAAGCAGCTTCCTGTAGCTGCGGATTCTACCTGCACAACATCCAGGAAGAACTTTAGACCTCTTCCTCACAGAGCTGCTTTAGCTCAGCCTTCACTTACTTTCTTCTTTCCACTGTAACCATGAATAATTATGTCCTGGATGGGATATGCACATGCAAGTCCCCCACACCACTAACAGTGCATATGTGGTTCATTAAAACAGCTTCTGTTCCCTCAGTCCTCAGTGAGGAGAAACCCTGTGTTACTACCAGCCAAGAATGAAGGCGGTGTCATCATTAAAGTTTGAACAGAGACAGAGGTGTTTGTGACTGGAAAAAAGATCAATGCAAGCAATTCTAAAAATGCAACTGAGTCAGAAAGTTGATAAGTGGAAAAAGTGATTTTGAATATTAAATTTGTGAAACTCAATTTGACATTGAATGCTATGGGATACGGGATGTGCAGTGTGGATTGAGTTTTACTTTTAAACTGGAAGTTTAACTCTGTTGCCTTTATTTACATTTAGCCTTGTGAGTTCCAGTGAGTTACTGAGCAGTTTTCCAAGAAACTTAAAGGAAAATATATCAAAAAAATATTAAATTTTGACATTATATCTTAGAAAAACTGAATCATTTCCTTTCTCTTATATAAATCTAGCTTTGTATCCATCTCTGTCTCACCTGCGTCTGTCTGCTCCATTTGCTTAGCAAAGTGTCTGATGGTGAGATGTCACATATTCACAGGGACAGGGGAGGAGAGGAACTTCCTACAGTGCTTATTAGCTGGAACCGAGCCGTAGCCTCTGCTTTGATCCCTGTGAGAGATCATGCGATGCTTCCTGTCATCTCATTTGTTCATTGCTCATTTGTTTAGAATTTTCTTTCAGTCAGCTGGTTTTCTTTAGCTTTTCCTCTCTTGCTCATGCACGTTCGCACCGACATATTCACAATGGACCCAAGACCTGACTGAGCCAAGTCTTGAGGCTAAATGTTACATTCAAAGGCTGTTTGATATCTGATGTGGTTTATGAATTTTTTTAGACTGCAGGTATATCTATCCATGCAAGCGTGCGGTTTGTTGATCTATCGACCACTTGTACAGACAAGCACAGTCTTCCAGAGGATGAAATCTAACAGTAGTAATCTCCTGACTGTAACCTTAACATAGCCCATGAAATGGCTTACAATCCTATACTAAAATACTTAATTAATGGCTAAACAGGAAAACTAACCCGGGCCGTAGCTGCCTCACAATCTGAAAATGTCCAGACACAGCTAGAAGGTGCTGGATTCACACTTGCTGGCCAGCTGTAACTTTTTGAGATGAGTTTGTGTGTTCTCCTCAAGCATCAGTCTAAAACCATGCAGCCAATCTGCGACTCTAAATTACCCATAGATATTAATATGGGCATTACTGGTTGTGTGTCTCTGTGTGGCCCTGTGACAGACTACCAATGGGTCAAGGGTTGACTTGGCTTCCTGCCCATTGAAGGTTGAGATCAGTTCCTGTTCCCTGGTAACCCTCAACAGAATAAACAGTTATAACAGTGGATGCATGTTGTTAATTTACATATATAACGCTGTGCCTCTTTTTGACACTCGCAGCACTTGGTTCAGGTTAGAGAAAGATTGTGGCCAGCTTTATATAAATAAACAATGGAGATGTTTCATTTAAACAACACCATTATATTTCTCTATCCTTCATTTTAAAGTGTGTTTGTTGCCTAAACATAACCACACACAGGACTCTGGTATCAAACTGAAGTCTGTGGTGTAACAGTTGTGCATTTGTACACCCGCCATTCACACCAAGCACAAAAATTCTTCATACATATGCTTGGTTGTTTCAAACAGTCAAAGACAAAACTGAAATTGGATTTTTTCAATATTATATCTGTTTCTAGTTAGGTGAAACTAAAATAACATTAGGTTATTAAACTGTGATTTTTTTATAGTGTTTATCATGGAGACAATCATAGGTGTACTATGTATTTAATATTAATAATTGCTATATTAGAAAGTAGCTCGATCCTGATTAAGCCTCTGCCCCTGAAAGAAACACCCATGGCAATTACTCTATGAAAGTGACATCCCAGTATAAAAATGAGAATGCAGGGCAATAGCGAAACACCAATAAATGAGTAGTGGGACAGAAAACTTTTGTGTTAGGCGAGCAATTTTCATTTAAATGATTTGTTGTCACCTTGGAGTGTTGTTTCCATTTCTTGTAATAGATCCATTAAATTTGTTGTCTCACTACAAAGACATCAGTGAAGGGAGAAGAGGCTCACTGGTGCATGCACAAACACTCTCTTCTATGGTATGGTTTAATGCTGTTTTTCTGGGTATTCAGAGCTGTTTTGAGGTGGGTGTGGGGAGGAAAATATCTTTGACTAATACATAGACTAATAGATAGGTTTAAAAGTCAGGCAAAAGCACTGTACAGTGCTTTGAAGTGTATTTCTTCAACATCTGTGAGGTCAGCAGTGCACATTATGTAGAATGTTCATAAGTAACATTGATTAACATTAATTGATTTAATTGAACAGTGCATTTTGCTGTCAGATGATATTACATTCACTCCAAATTAAGCTCAATTTTATTTTTATTTGATTTATTAGTTTTTAGCAGGAGCCCTACTTCATCAACTCACGCTTATTGGATGGTTTATGTGGGTATCAACTGGCATGGTTTAGTTTGAGGTTTAGGTTTAGTTAGTTTAGAATGGAATATTTTCATAAGGGTTTTCATTGTAAAATATGGCTTTAGATATCATTGAATGGTATAGCATGAAATTCCAAAATCTTTTATTGTATTGTGACACCTCACAATTGCAATTTCAAGATATTCCTGTTTCTGTTAAAGGTGCATTGAAGTTGCAGAACTTGCTGGAGGGAGTCAATATTTGAAGCCAACAGCAATTGCCTGCTTTATTAGGCTAAAACATTTGCATAGATAGGAAGATGGAGGAAATGAATGGGTCAACAGGTATTTGTTGTAAGGACACATATTTTTATGGTCTCACTTTATGTATTTGAATCTGACCCTGACTTTTCTGTGCCTAGTCCTAACCCAGTTGACTCTGTTTATAAAGGCATCCAAAGTTTTCTTTTTTTACTGTCAAACAGTGCTGGTCCTGGAGTGTCAAATACCGATGCTAAATGGTACCTTTAGCATCAATATGGGACACCTGAAAATATACAAAGCATCAGTATTTTTACTGTGGGAAAGGAATGTGTTGATACAGCCATTTCAGTTAGTCATTTGTCGTCCACAATACAACATAAAAGTGGAAAGACTTGAGCTGAAGAAGCCAGGAATTAATGTCTAGACCACAAATGAGCATCATAGTTAAAGATTTTGTTGAATCTGCTATAAGACAATAGGGTTGTTTGAGAAGAGCAAGCTTAGCAGAGATTTGACACATACTGTGATCAGCGCACAGTGCGTGCTTGTTAGTTTTCTGCCCAACTTGATGCCAACTTGTTCTGATGTCATGCATACATAAGCAATGGTAACCTCATGAGAGTAGGGTGGCTGCAGATTTTGGAGCCAGGTCCCACAGTTACTCTCCACTGACTGGATTTTGTGGCATGACGGTAAATGCCTGGCTCTGACCTTATCTAACATCCATAGTTTCAGGTGTTACAAAACATGATTCATACAAATGTTCCATCTTTTATTTTCTTTGAAATGCTTTCATTTTATTACCCACAATTTTCACTGTGAAAATGTTTTGAAATGTTGTGACTTATCAGAAAAGCTGTTAAACTAGAACATTTGAAAAGTGATAGATTTCTACACAGATGTTTCAGCCCTGACAGTCTAAATATCTGACAGATCAGTAATCAAAATGTATTTGAGTTTATAGTTTCTATCAGCGAACTTATTTGACTATAATTTTAAATCAATTTATGTGAAATATTTAAGTCATATGCTGGTTAAATCATAAACCAGCATCACCTATATGTTATGATCGTGCATCGTTTAGAACCATGACACTATGTAGCTCTTAAACAGCAGCTACATAGTGAGCTAATACAAAATAACATTTTATGTAATTTGTCATGTACATTTGTGACTTCCTGCACCAACAGCAGCTTTTCTGCTGCTAGAAATGTTAGGAACTGTCCATCTTGAATGCAGCTTTTTGTCTCCACCCCTGCTGCCGCCTCTCTTGTCCTGTTTTCTAGATGACATGCAGTTCATCTAGAATAAGCCTATTATTAAGTTATACTATGAGTTACTCAACACTTCATAATTCAGTTAGTTCATTTGGCTGTGAACCACCAACCCTATGGTTCATAGATAGTTAGCAGGTGGCAACTGCCTACTGCGCCACCGTCCCAGCTGTAAAAATAATTTGGTTAATCTCCAACATAGATTCTTGAAAGACATAAGAAATAAATCAAGGACTTCTTAAAATAAAAATAAAAACCTTCATGTTATGAACTTTGGCATGTTGTTGTTGTCTCTCGACTTTAGTTGAACAAAATAAAATAGCCTTTTAAATTAATAGTGACCATATCCTCCTATCCAGTTGCATTTATGATCCTCACAAAAACATAACTGTGATTACAGTTGTACAAAATGTATTTGTTGGATTCATGGTTAGGTTATGTAATCGTATGCAACTGTATCATTTGATGATACAAATTATACAGGTGATAGATCCATATAAACTTGTTTTTTCCATGGAAACAAAGCTGCTTCTAGGGGTCACATGAAGGACAGAGAAACAAATTAATTTTATTGTCATTACATGACACTAGTTCTTGACACTAAGAATAATATAGAATAATGACAGCCTTATACTCTGCTGAAATACATCACATTACTGAACCTCTGAATAGTCAACTTCACTTTTGTTCCTTACAGCTATTGTCGAACTCTGAAGGCCATATATATATATATATATATATCTAAAAGTATGAAACACAAGTAAATACAGGCGCAGTGTAGCCTGCTAAGGCAGAATACAGTAGACATGAATTTAATATACCTACTTCAACACTAGTAACAATAGTAAAATAATGAAGTTGCTTCAATGACTCTTTAACAATACATCATCAAGTATATTACAAATAATAGACAGACATCAGCTGGGAAATCAAGCAGTTTTTCTCTGTTCCTCAAACACTTAGCTCGTGACAGTTTTTCATCTAAGTGGTTTGATGATTTTCTGCACCCCTCCTGCACATCATGGAGGCAGTGGCTGCTCTTGCTTTTGTGAATGTGTCAAGATGGAAGAGGCCTGCGCAAGTATACACAAACAAAACAACACTGACCCTATAGAGCCACTCTGTCAGTCCATATATCAGTTAATATCAGTGTCCAGTAATGAAAAGACTGTTTTACAGTGCGAGGGCACTGGCCAGATATTGATTTGTAGACTTCTCACTTTGCTGAACATTCAGGATAGTGTAGAAAAGCAAGGAGAAGGAGGACTGGTAGAAGGTTAAAGTCCAAGAAAAAATACATTTAAAGAAGGAAAATGCGAGGAAGGGGTGAGAACTGGAACACTTCAGCTTCTAAAATCACAGGAATTTCTAAAACTGATTCACTGCTAGATTGGATTGACAATTGGTCTCCTGGCCTGGAATTCAGTTGGACTGTGTTCAGTTTCTATTGCTTAAAAGGAAAGGAAGAAAAAGCTGCTAGAAATCCCATTTCTCCTTTGGTGAACTTAGTTTTTAGAATATGTTAAATTTGTTTTTTGTTTGTTAGATGAAAATTTGACTCCTTGGTTGTCATAGGTAGATAGGCTTATGAATTCCATCCATGTGGTATCAAAGAAAAGAGTTGGTTGTTGAAGATGTAAGCTCGTCAAATTTAAGTGTCTCACATTGGAAATTATACAACGTAATGCTTATACAATGCATTATCGGAAATCAGTGTGAAACATGAGTACAGTAATAATTAGCTGTTGTACAACCCCATTTCCCAGAAGGCTGGGATCATGATTGGTTATAAAAAGAGCAAATCAGAGAGTCTTTCAGAAGTAAGCATGGAAGTTCAGCACTCTGTGAAACACTATGCTGGCAAAGAGTTTTGCAACCTAAGAATAACATGAGTCATTGCACAATTACAAAGAATTTGAGGATTTAAATCATCTAAAGTAATATCATAATATCACTGAAAGTCTTAGAGAATTTAGAGAAATTGCTACACACAAGGGCAAGGTTGAAAAGCAGTATTGCATTTCTGTGATCTTTGGGCCCTAAGGCAGCACTACATTAGGAGGACTATGTGGTGGAAATCATTACATCAGAAAATTTAAGTTAAAACTCTAGGATACAAATAAAAAACATATA
>JAUYWH010000020.1:2454535-2467547 GCA_034779795.1 Ctenopoma multispine
GTGTGTGTGTGTGTGTGTGTGTGTGTGTGTGTGTGTGTGTGTGTGTGTGTGTGTGTGTGTGTGTGTGTGCATGTGTGGTACTTTTGAGTGAGTTATTGGGACATCCTATCAGTAATGAATAAAAGTAGTCCAGCCTGCATTCACTAGTTTCTCAGCATCACTTTAAGACAGGATGTCTCCAAATTTTATCTAAGTAAGAAGTTCTAGATGTTTCTTTTATGTATAGGTAAAATAGATATCCTGGTCAAAGATAACTCCAAGCTTCTTCACAGTTGCACTTCTGAGACCACTAGCACTTTAAAATGTATTCTTTTAGTTCTTTCACTTTCAGTTAAGTTTTATGTGCTCAGTTGTCCTGGTACTTGTTAGAACTCTGGGAGCAGCTCTCTGAATGAGACATTGTCAAAAGGTCTTTGAGGAAGTATTTATTTACGAAGGTTATATTAATGGCTAATGATTAACTGTTGATCTTATCGAGCATTAAAATTAAATCACAATATCTAACCACCACTTTGTGTTACTGTTTTGTGTGATCGGTGTAATAAGCCACAAACTTGACTGTAGCTGTTTTGTACTGTAAGCAGGACTCTGTAGAATGACTTGTCTGACACTGTCACACTGCAGTCAGCTCCAGCTGCAAAGTGACACAAGCCAACTTGCGCTACATATCTACTTGCTGTTAGTCAACTGGCTTCTCTGTTATGGCATTATAATTAGACATCATTAAATTGCATTAATTAAGGAGAAAACAGTGTTGTTATTTTTATTTTGTTTCCATTCTCATCTTTATTTCACACACCACAAATTGCATTTTGTCTTTTTTTCTTGACTCTAGCTGCATATTCACTATGAATAACTTCTTTACCTGTTACAAATTAACAAGACATCACAAAGTTCATAACAGCATCATGAAAGTTAAGATATATACTAAAACATGACTACAATTCAAACTGAGTTTTACTAAATCATGACTAAAACTAAGAAATTATTAAAATGTGACTGAAACAAACTACAGTTTTCAGGAAACGATGACTAAAACTAAATTGAAAATTCTTGTACAAATGAATAATGATGTCGCCACCATAGCAGTGATTAAGATTGTTACTGTCATGTATGATATGATATATACCTAGAAAAAAAGGTACAGGTTAAATAAGAGTAGACAACAACAATCAAACCCTTGGGCTCAGATTTCTGATCATTTCTGCCTTCGAGATACCTGATAACCCCACCTGAAAGTTGTTGTCTTTCAGGATAGATTTCAGTCTAGATTCATATAACAGGACTGAGACATCAATGATAACTAGTAAAGGACATTAATCAGATTCATCTAAGTGCTACCAACGTACAGTGCACCATAGAATTTTTCTTGATAGACTAGAAAAGTGAGTGAAATTGTATCTCAAAATCAAGGACTGATGATCATAAAACTCAACAGTTAACAGATAACAGATACGGAGTTCCCCAGGGTTAAATACTTGGCTCTCTCTTATTCAGGCTGTACTGTAAATGCTCCTACTTCACTGCCAAATCCTACATTACAGTAAATTAGTTTAACACAATTACGCTGATCACTGTGTCACTCAGATTTACATTAGAGCAAACAGCATTTTTATTTTTAAGTTAAAAGCTGCAAAGTCTCAGAACTAACCTCTTTTTACCTAACTCTTTCTTGTAGAAATAAATTTCAGATTGTTCTCTGCCGGGGAGAAAACTACTAGGATCATATTTCTTGTGAACAAGAAACATTAAAAGAAAAAATTATATTCAAGTAAACCTCACTGGCATTTTTTTTAGGTTTTGGAGCAACAAGGCACAGACCATTTTTTAATGGAAATTGTTAATGTTACCAAAAATATAGAAAATCATCTGCCTTATCTTTAAACCCTTGCTCAGATTGCTCAGATGTCAGTGAAGATTCTTAGTCATGTAGGTGAGGTTGTCCAGAAGTTGGGTCATGGCACCGGGACATATTGTTAATTCTAAACATTTCACTACTCATCAAACAAAAACAGTCTCATTGTCAATACTTACACTACGACTTACACTACATACATGTACTTTGTCTGTCTTTGTCTGACACAGTCTGGCGATTTTTCTGCATGGTCAAAAACAAATGCAGTAAAAATGCAGCAAAATACAGAGTACACTGACCTCCTCTAAAGACTTTGTTATCCCCTCTACATCTACATGTATGGGCCTTTGGGGCCAATAACATGATGTGAGATTAGTAGGTTATCTAGTTAACTTTGGGTGTAACTGCAGATTTTTACAACCTGTCCACATACACGCATACAGTATATACTGTATATACATTTAAGTGTGTGTGTGTGTGTGTATAGTGGCTAGGCCAAACGAAAGAATAGAGGGTAGACACATGGGCACTATCTATATATTAATACAAAGGAAGGTTAAGTAAGACCAAATCCATCCCATGACATCACAAGACATGATTTGATCTAAGAAATTGGCTTAAGCACCATGAAGGACATCCCCCAACAGCCACAGTAACATGAAGAAACACATGATTAATGCAACAGCAAATTAAATATTTTACCCGTTAAGACAGCTATTATCAAATGCACATTTTATCTGGAAGTTGACTCATGGCAACTGGACTCATTTCTTCTTGTTTCTTCTAGTAGCGTTCTTGTTTTATTCTGACACTGCATATTAGCTTTTTGTCTGTCATATTACACTAATCACACAAAACTAGCTTCACTTTTTCACCTCTTTTCAGATCGCTACGTGCTGGTTGGCAGTCGTCATGACCATGGAGGCGGTGCTTCAGCCATCATGAATCAGCTCATTGCAGCTCTGACAGAGCAGACCAAACGAGGCTTGGTGCCAGACCGTACTACTGTGTTTTGCTCATGGGGAGGCTCAGCCCTGGGAAACATCGGGTCGTATGAATGGGGAAAGGTCAGCAAGCACTAAAGCATCTGTTTTATGTAATGTCAGCTTGGGGATTAGAGGCAATAGCTTCTAAAATAACTGAAAAAGAAAATGATTGACAGGGCAATAAATGAAAGTTGGCACTAGTGATATGTGTAATATCATATCACGATAAAGTACTTTGAAGAGGATTGCTTCAAACATAGAGAAACATTTTCATGTATTCACACATAGTGTGCTGTATGCTACTTCTAGTGCATGTTGCCAGTGAGCTGTAACTGTTAACAGCCAGAATACTATGAGAGTACATTATAGTGAGAGTTTTATATAGTGATATATGTGAATACTGGCATGAAGGAATCAGACTAATGCTTGTACTGTATATAATTTATCAAATGTAAGTGGAAATAGCCACAATTAACAATTACCAGAAGAAAGAGAGGAGCCAATCAAACCAGTAGGAAGTAGGAACGGTGCTACAATAGAAGATCAATCCTCCACAGGAGCAATCAGACTATATTGTTTTGATTGAGTAGGTCTCATTTATGATTGACTATTCATTTTTGTAAATTTTTACTAGTACTCTTCAGTTTGACTGACTGGTTGACAATAAAACTGGAATAAAACAGATATAGCCCTCGAATAATGTTTGAAAACTAGAGAGGAGGCCTCTTGTTGAAAATAATGATGATGTGATAACAGTGATACAATTATGATTATGAATGAGAGTGATAACAAATAGCTTCTGTGTGTTTGTGTTGTCTTTTCCCTCCAGGATAACAGTGTTGTTCTGCAGAGCAGTGCAGTGGCCTATGTCAGTCTGAACTCTCCAGTCAGAGGGACAGAGACTCTCAGAGTCACAGCTTCCCCGACTCTGCTGCAGCTCACCTCGGATATACAGAGGGTAACTATTACTGTTACTATGCACTGCTCCCTGTACTGTTGTATATAAAGGGTAAATGGACAATAAGAGTCTTTTTCTATTTTCTACTGGAAATGCCACAGCATATATGACTGCAAAAATCATATTGTAATTCTACTAATGCAGTAAATGTCTGTGAAGTCATCCAGGTCATGGTTATCCCAAAAAAGGTTGTTCAGTGGCAACTGGACTTAGTTTTAGTTCCTTTAATACATCTCAATTCTGACTGAGTGGTCGGAGAATTGAGAAAGCTCTCTGGAATGGAGGGTGAAACATTTACAAGGAACTAAAACAAGTCCAGTTGCCACTGAACAACTTTTTTTGGAATGCAGCACTTCACCATGAATCACCACTAATATGACCGCTATTAGTGCAACTTACCCTAAATATAACTAACAATATTATTGTTATTGTGCCCTTATGAAATTACTACCACAACTTTGACAAACAATTACAGGGTGATGAGGCAGTACTGTACAGTGATGAGGCAGTACTCTACCTCTTGCTGGGGCGACATCATTTCAAAAAGGCACCTTTTTAGAGTATTTCTATGAGCACCTGGCTATTCCCTTGATGACTATGACCATATATCTGTACAGTGTAAAAGAGCAATACAAAAGAGCAAATGTCCTGTAGTGCTTGAGACTATATTTAGGTTCCCATACTTAAAATGGTTTTACCAGATTTCCCAGTTCTATGAGAATTGCTTTGAACTGATGATATTCATTACAGAAAACTATTTTCTGTTATCCAGGTCATGGTTAGCCTAAAGGTGCCGTTCAGTGACAACTAAACTTGCCTTATGTTCTTGAAGATGTTCAACTCTACAAATGTTTGCATGCTATCTTGAACACTGCTTGTTTAATTGTTGTGATTTTCAAGGACTGACTCAGGATACATGGCCACAACATTGGTTACATTACAGTTAAATTCACAAACAATCTGCACATTCAAAGAATATGTGTGTTTATGATTTCTGTACACATGCTTCGCATTTCTGGGGGAGACAACTTAAACATTTGTATAGTAACTTGCGCCTATTACTCTAGGAAGCCAGCAGCTGGAGGAGGAGCTGCATTTGGCCTCAGTCAGGGCATCCGGAGTGTGAAGAAACTGGATAATTATTCAAAACAATGATTTCAGGACTTGGGAAAACCCTTCAGACATTTTGTCATGGCAGATATTGCATCATTCCTACTTGTTACTGGCTCCGGATCAGCCCAGAGCTCAACCAATAGCTCCAAAATGGCATCACTGAACAGACAATATGTTTGTATTATCTTCATTCCAGTGGTAAACACGCGTTTTACTTCCATGTTTTAGTACACAACATTTTAGTAAATCAGGCCTTATCTGTATTATTTGTGTTGATTCTTTCACATACTTGTATAGAAGGGTAATTAGAGGTAAATATTAAATATACTGTAGTTTGGTTTTACTTTTCCACATGTCTTACTTATTTTCCAGGTGTCTGTGTTGGAACAGTTAGCTGACTTTATTGCTGAGGTTTTTCTTTTTGCTCATTGCGCTCTACTCTTACACCGTCATTATTCTGCGCTCTTTTTCATTCTTGATCTCTGTACCACTTTGGCACGATAGAACAATAATGAGTGCAATATAATCACAAGAAAAAGGGAGACTCTGACTTTTTAAAGCGCGTCACCTATCCTGCGAATAGCACCCTCAGTGTGATCTAAATAAAACTTAGAAACTCTCACTCCATCCCACACTGCACATTCACACACAATCTGCAGTGGTCATTCTACTGATTAAGTATAGAAGTTCTATGATTCAGCCTCCCTTAACAGTCTCTTTATTCCAACCTGGGGGTGTTTTGCAGATATGTTCAATTCTCATAGTAACCTTCCTCCTAACTTTCATCATCAACTATTTAAACTTTAAAAACTTTTGCCTTTTGAAAAAATAAAAAACCACACGCCTCATCATAACTCTCTTTCATTTCCTTCCTCCATCTCCACCTCCAACGCCTCCACCTTTTTTTGTTATTTCCCTTTCTCCCTTAAGCACTACATCCCTCACTCTTCACGTTGGTCTCTTTCTCTCCCTCTATCACCTCTTAATAATCTCCTCTTTCATCAGCAGCAAGCACTGTACCTTCTCATTTTCCTCATTAAAATCTCCCTCTGACTTTCTCTCAGCCTTCTCACATCGTCTCTTCGGATTATCTTATACAGCGCTCCTATTTGTGTCTTTAGGTTAGTCATCCGTCTTGAGAGGGGATTCATGTTCCTGTCAGGAGGTCACAAGTTGACAGAGCAGGGGAATAAAGGGGCATTGCGCTGTACTGTCTATCATAAACTAACTAATTAGGGGGGGGTGGCCACAATCTGCACGTGACATTCAGCTGTAATGGCGTTACAGGGAGCCTCTGCTGATGACGGAGAACAACACAGAAAGCAAGGAGCTTCAGCTTTTGAAGTCCATTAATGATGCATCTTTCATGAGAAACGGAAATACCGTAGCTCAGACAATGTGCGCACATACTTCCAACTCTTTTCTATCAAAATCATTCATGTTATGAGGCTTCATGTGAAGCTTTTCATGCCCACAGCAGCAGCTCTAACAGCAGTCTCCTTTAAGGATCTGGTTTATTTACATTTACATTATGTATATATGTATATACATATATGTATATATGTATATACATATATACATATATGTATATATGTATATACATATATGTATATATGTATATATGTATATACATATATACATATAATGTATTTTAACATTTGGTGGCAGTTGCAGCTATTTGAGTGTTTGGAGTTAAAAGAGTGTTTGGAGTTAAAAATATTATTTCAGTATACATAAAATTACATATTTGACATTTCTTACATGGAACAACGACTTTATTATTATATAAAAATGCATGAATGTACAATTTATTAGAGGTATGGCAGGTGATCAGTGCTAGTTACTATATTAATACTGAATTAATTAATAATCAAAAACAAAAAAAAACATGCTGGCCACCATTTTGATGAAACATTTATAAATATCACAAAAGAAATAGTCAGATGCAGTAGATGAAGCCTGATTTCATTAGAAAAGATTTGGGTATTGTGTCTATCAATAACGTGAATCAGATACTTTCTTTTTTAATAGTCTGTCTCAATTTTCATCTCTGAGTTGCAGTTTCTACAGCTCACTGCTCACATGTTCTCATGTAGCCACCAGTATTGTGTGCAGTACCTTTATGGTCCCAACCAGCATACCGCTGTGTTTTGGTATGCTAACCAATCAAAGGGGTCGAATATGTCGTTGCAGCACTGCATAGCATAACTGAACTAAGCGAAGCATTCTTCTGTCTTTTTATTTACCCTCTCTTCTTGCATCGTTGTACCTAATTGTCCATTCAGTGGCAGCTGTGTCTCTGACATGCTCTATCACTCTATTCATCATCTCAAGATCTCTGAGCTACCCCAGGTACGCTCCCTTCTTCCTACTATTTAGAAACGGGCCTAAGCATGTCATTAATCATGTTTCCGCAACGGCTGTAATACTTTCTACTTATCTTATTTTGCTGGGACCTGTCTTCCAAATCGAGCCACTGCTGCATTGATAGTTTTAGAATGGGTGCTTGGGAACCAATTATGAGACAACTACATACTCCTCTTTCCTTTTGTGGAGGAAGGGGAGTTGACATGGGGCTAGATGGACAGAAAGAAGGCAGAAGGAAGAGAGACAAGGAGACTTTGGTGGCTAGAAGAATACAAAACAAAAGGACAGCAGCCTGTGCTATAATAGGGTATTGTTCCAGAGATGTATGTGTCTCCAGTCTGCGCTCGGTGTGTGGGTGGCTTTTAGCAGGTACCACCATTTGAAAACAAATGGTCAGCAGCAGATAGCGCATTGTTAGACTGAAAAAATACCACAGTGGAACATCCTTCATCTGCCCTCTCCCCAGGAATTGGTTACAGACTTTTGTAGTTGTGTGTTTGTGCCCGTGAGTATCTGTGTGGTTATACTTGTTTGTGTGTGCACGCTGAGTTTAGTCAGCTAATGTGATGTGATTAAGCCTCTCCACGTGGGGGCCCATTCTGTTTAAAGTGCATGCCACACGTGCCTTTAGTCTGTCTGCTATGTTTCTCATGTGGCGCTCACAAGATTAATAATACACTTTGATGTAACCTTGTTATTATTGCCGTAGTTTGGAGATTTGTCTCCACTAGAGCACAGACATTCACGCTTATCTGTTATCTGACAAATGCATCTCTTATCAACCAAGTCTTCTAGAAGTTACACTTATACACTAAATGACTTTGCCTAAAATGTTGTGAAGGGCTAACAAACAATCTCTGGGTAAATAGTTGAAGCTGTAAAAGCTTAAAAAGAGCTGTAAAAGACACTTTTGAATTAAATCTGAGGACTATATTAATATTACACTGTTCTTTGTGCTGCAGCAAATGCTCACTCTGTGGTGTTGCGGTCTATCCACTCTCGGTTACTCTGTGTCTTTTATTCTCTCCCACACCCACCTGTCTCTAGCATATTGTTGATTGAAGAAGATACACCTTTAACAAAATAATTTGGTTTACAGATTTTAATGCGTTTTGAGTTTGTTTGTTTTTGTAATCCAAACAAGGTTGTTCATGTACACGGTACTGTGCAAAAGTCTTAGTTCACCATTAGATGAGATTTTTGGGCAATGCTATAATGACCATAAATACATTTTTCAGTTTTTACATTAGAACAACTAGAAACACAAACAGTGGTTTCTTGGCTGCTTTCCTTTCACAAAGACCAGGTTCTTACAGACAATGGAAGGATCAACTTGGCATCCAGATGAAGCTGCCTAATGTTGAGCCATATTCTCAGCAGAAATAGTTACGATCTCTCAGAAACTAGGAAACCTCTCTGCAGATTTTGACCGGTCTTCCATTCCTAGTTTTATCTTTGACTTTGGTTTAGAAAATATCATTAACATTCCCTTGTTTCCAGAATGTCTAAAATACACCATGAGATCATTTTTTTATTTCTACTTACAAAGATAAATAAAACCTACAAGTTATTTTTCAAATCATGAGAAAAAAAGTAAGTATGATTTATTTTTATTATGAAACTGCATGTACATACCAGTACAGCCACATTCCCCCAACAATAACATACATAATTTCAATACAACACCCACCCACAATGAATCTCAAACACCACATATCTTTTATCTCTTTTCAAATAGGTTGTATTTCAAATATAATTAGTCCTCACTGGGACAGATCGTCTTCTTTTTAGGATAAGATGCCTGGAAACATAACGGCTGATATTTTAACTGAATTACAACACCATGACAGGCTTTCAAACATGAAGAAGGAGAGGACAGTAGACTGGCTTCAGAATGACATTATAAATGGTAAATATGAACATCATCCACATTAGGGAATATGCAAGGAAGTCTAATTTATATGTCTAATTTATATGCTTTCCCACATAAAACCAGTGGGAAAGAAGCTGACGATAAATCTGTAGAATGAGTCTGTGACTTTATGGTTGCGTAGCCATCCAAGATGGTTCGACAGCACACTTGGCATAATGTTTGAAATAGTACGCTGTGGGCAATATGTTTGAATTACCTCAGTTATCTTATTGTCAGGAAAAGGCATTGTGTGTCGGCAGCAGGCTCCATGAATCTGCATAATCACAAGGAGAAGCTGCTCGGCCTCGGAAGGTATTTATGTGATTGTCAGCGTTGCCCTTCCATCACTATTTCATACTACAGAGGGAAACATATGAAAATGTGTGTGAGGCGAAGTCATTACCTGGGGCTGTGGCATTTGTCTGTTGCTGCCGTGTGATGCATTAATCCAACAACCTGATCTTCAGGGGCCACAGACGACTTAGTGTTTGTAAGAAACAGAAGGAAGAGTTCCTTGGGCAGTAGGAATTCATTTCTACTTAATAGATGGCACCTAAATGAATTAAAGACCAATAACAGCTTAATTTGTGTATAACCTATGGCTCCAGAACATATCTAACTCCTCTTAGCTATGATTAATCAATGTCTGTTCTGTAAGTGCATCGTTTCTCTGTGCGCAATCTTCTGCAAGGTTGACTTTTAACCCACTCAGCAAGCGCAGAGGATTTCTTTTAGTGTGAGTGAGGGGAAAAAAGGCATTCTTTGGCGTACACATATGTATTTAACCTCCTTTGTTCACAGGCATGCCCCCAACCTCAAGAACGAATCTAGCGAGTGCACAAAGGCCAGTTCATTCTTTCTGTGTCCATGTCTGATGCTGTATTCTTTACATATACACTATTTCAAAGTCCGTGAGGATGTAACCAGACTCTGTACAAGGTGTCAACTACTACTACAGTGTGCAAAAAAATTTTATTTCATGCATCCAAGGTATGTAGTGTTTATTGCCCTGTCGTCTTGGGAAGCAGTTACACAGTGAGCTTTTTTGTTCAGTCAAGCAGAACAAAAAAGGTAGTTCAAAAGGTTTACCAGACTTTCCTCATTATCAAGCTATCAGAAGTTAGGATGTTGCACCCATCAGAATTTGGTTTTGTTGATGCACAGAAACAATAATCCATATAATAATAATTAATGATTTATGTTAATATTGTCGAGTGATCATAAACAAAGCACAAAATTTCACTCTGCAGTGGAATAACACTGTCCTCTCCTGTTGGAGAAAAGTCTTGGCTTTTGTGTCCCAACCACCCCAACATCCTGGACTAATTATTGCTCTAAATATTATATCACCAACTTTCTCCTTTTGTCATTTTATAATAAATATGGCCAGTAGATGTGCCTAACTTCAATATGTTACTGTTGCATGTAAAAACTCCATGGTGGATAAAATAGGGCACTTGTGCACAGAAAGCACTAACTCCTCATTTTGTGCTTAAAATGAATAGATTGAAGTAAAAGGTTTGTTTATACTTTGCTAACCTCTGTCCCAGTATGTTACACACGATGTTCAGTATATACGTCTTTACTGAATATTTAATGTCTGCTAGCCATAATTATTGTTATTCAATTTTACGTTTGACTTATAGCCTCTGTTGGCAGTGCAGATTGCATGACTTGGCCCAACATACAGATGATAATATAACATAACATTTAAAAATAGTTGTGTACACTGTATGAATACACTATAAATGCAATACTTGTTGAAACTGATCTGTATTAGTTGTATTTGGACAGTGACACTAACTGATTTTATGATTATCTTATAATCTATCTCTTGCATGTCTCTACATCTGTCGCTCTGTCCCTGTTATGCTCCAACTTTCATGTTTAAAAATGCTAATGTGTTGGTGTTTGCATTTTTCAGATAATATGAACTGACAGCATATCCACATATGTTTGTTCAACAATTGCAAACACTTTGACACTTGCTCTCGCAGTTCTCTGGTTTATGTGCAGAAGCTCTCTGTACATTTGCAACAATCTGCATAACTCAGTCCAGTGCGCTATTTGTTTTTGTGATCCTTATGCACTGGTTTGATACAACGGGACTCTATGATAAGTAAAATAGTTGTAATTAAACTAAAGCACTGTCAAAGGGAGAATGGCGGTTACATTTTTTAACCCATTTCTCAGCTGAAGCTCCTGTTGTGGATGCTTGTATGTCAGCTGGTGTATAATCTGAATGTGGATGACAACTGTAATGGTAGAAATATGTAGGTTATTAGTAATAGTTGTCATAGGAGACATTGTTATGCTCAATGCTGCATATTAACTAACATATACAATTTCTGCTTTCAACTGCATTACATTAACATTAACAAATGCTATTACATGATTAATAAGGCAGCTTAAATATGTTGCCCATTATTTATTTATCATATATATTTTAGGAATGTTTAGTACATTTTATATGGTATGGTTCATGCACTCATAACAAAGTGACAGGTTCTTCAGTAATCACTAATAGTTTTTATTTGACAAAGTTCAGTAAACAGAAACAAATCCTAGATCGAAATGATATTTGGTACATCTGTGCACCTGAGGTTTCCACGCGACTTGGCAGATTTGCCAGTTGTTTTTGGATGGACAAGCATTTATTCTATGGTGTATATATCATAAAATATTTATCATAAAATATGTATGTTGAGCAATGAGCAATAATTCTCCCATGGGAAAATTGTTTTTACACAGCTGCACATACAGTAAATGATGGCACTCCTAAAGGGTTTCAGTTTCTTGTTTCAGCATGTGGCCAAGATGAACTGGGAGTCACATCACTTATCTTATGGTTTGTGGGCAACTGACCTAACGCAATCATAATATGAACTCTTTTTTTTCAACCTTTACATTTGGTGTTCATTAACAGTTAAGTTAAAATGATTTGACCAGTCAGATCACAAACTCTTCCTGTGTCTGTGTATGGCTCTCACACCCTCCCACCTTCTATTTCTAATATCCCCGTGCCTCATTTCTGGATAGCTGTGACAAAGCTTTTCAGTTCAACAGCTGTGAATGGCTTTTCCAAAGACCACGGTCTGGAACAGAATTATTATTATTGTTATCATCACTGCACACATAACGCGAAGTTATTCTTGTCATTTGGCACTTTGTTGTTGCTGCTCATTGCATTCTGATTACCACGACTCTTGTCTTATTTGATGTGTCATAATGCTGATGCACGCTGACTGTCCAAAATGTTAGGGTTGTGTATCTTTTCTGGCAAATGGGAGTAAGGCTATAATTCCACTCAAAAGTGGGGGGCAGTTTGTGAAAAACTAAATGTGTCATTTCAAAGATTGCTTTATTAGTGCTGTCTTGGCCTGTGGGCATGCATGATTTTGTTTTTTTTGTTGCTCAATTATTTTAACATTTAAAAAAAGTACCTCAAGATATTTGAGCGAATTATCTAGTTTCAAGGTTTTATGCCTGAATCTAGCAGGCCATTTTGTGTAGCACATATGATATTGTAGATTGAATGGTATTGAGTGGTAAGCTGAGATCTCAGATGATTTCACTCCCTCCTTATCATAGCAGACAAAGAAATTAAATATTGATTCCTGGTGTGGCACCACAGGCTGAAATTACCCATTCTCTCTGCTCTGTCTGTCTTGCTGTCTCTCACTCCTTCCCTCCCTGTTTACTTGCTCATTCCTTCTGTCCGCCTCTTTTTTACACTTCTCTTTCATATGTCTGAAGATTGAGTCATGGCAACTGGACTTCTTTCTTCCAAGTAGAGACGTTTCGTTCTGCATCCACAGAAC
>JAUYWH010000020.1:2470177-2512597 GCA_034779795.1 Ctenopoma multispine
CATGGTAGGTTGAAGATAAGTTGTGTCTGAGGCCTCCACCTCTGTTGAGTGAGGGGTTGTTAATTTGCACATGCAAGTCTTCCCTTACTCCTCTCTCAAACCACCTATCTTCTCTACTGAAATGGTTGTTTTAATAGCCTCATCTATAGTGACTAGCGCTGTCCTAAGCATTGACCCTGGGAGAACGCACTGTAAATTATTTTAAGTTGTTCACACATGGATACTATACAACATGAAGAGTCAGTGCTTGTACAATGGCATACTTGCTTGCAAATTGGAATGCTCAGTGCTGGCGGTGCCTTTTCTAATCACAGGCATTCATGCAAATCCAGTTCAAATGAAGTTCATCCAATATCTTGTTTCAGCAGCAGTGTTCCAGTAGAACGCACAACCAGCAAATACAGAGGTGAGGACATGCAGTTGTAGCTTGTATTCACGCTGCTGACACAGAGTGACTGAGGCCGGAACAGGGGGTTGGGTACTGAGAACAATAAAAGCTACAGCTGCATAGTGTAATACAATTTAATATGAAATCCAATTCTATAGCACTACAAGCTGATGTTTGAAAAATTATTATGAACACCTTACAAACACACACACAACCCACCACTCACTCTAGACACTGAAAAGAAGCTTAGAATGGTTGTAGTTATTGCAGGTCAACTGAATTGGATTTTGCTTTTACTGTGTCCACTTCTCATATGTAGGATGCAATAAAAGTAGACCGTGGGTGTCTCCTTTGGACTTGAGCAATACAGGTGAAAACACGCTAGACTACACTTGGTATGATGAGTCAACAGGCATAATAATAAAGTATTAAATTTTCTTTAAGAGCAAATATTTTTTAAATTATTTAAATTAACCATTTTTAAATGGTTTAGCAACATTTTTATTCAAACACTCAACTAGATTGTGCTATGTGTCACTGCATACAATCATACAATGGCAAATTGTCTCCTGGTATCTGTGTTTACTGTGTAGGAGTAGTAATAATTAGTATTGCATTTTATACATAGACCCTGAGTGGTGGAAGGAATAGAAACACCACTATTTACCAATACTATCTCAATACTAAGTCAAAATTCAGCATTCTAAATTGTACTTGCACAAGTACAAAAGTATTTAGATAAGATGGAATACTTTATTGTCCCCGTGGGAAAATGTGTTGTGGGCTCCATACAGACTCACAAACACAAAACATCAATATCAACAACAGACATATTAAAGTTTTGAATCAAATTGTGCATACTTCCTAACCAGATAACTGGTTACTCGCAAATACAGCCTTTACCCATATAGACAAGCACTGATGGATATATTGAGAGTTTCACAGTGTTAATCCAAAAAGTCTAAACATACTGTACAGTATTTTACACATTCACATTAACAACGGTAATTAAATAAATGCAATGGAGTAAAACCATGATATTTGATATTTTAGTCATAGCATGAAGTAGCATTAAACCAAAATTTCCACGCCTGCAGACATTTATAAAGTAGCCAAAAACTGTGCTCACAGTAAAACTACTTCATGGAAAAAAATCTACTAAAAAATAGCAGCACACTGCCATCTTTTTCCCACTTGTGTGTGCGTGTGTGTGTGTGTGTGTATTTGCATTTATGGTCAGTTTTGTCCTTATTTGATAATCTGCTTCTGTACTGTACTGTGTACTGAGACAATGTTCCCAGTCTGCTTTGCTTGTTAAAAGCCAAGCATGTCAAACAATATTGAGATAAGTGTTCTCTATGTACAAGTTATCCATTAAGAATCTAAATCAAATTTTAAATTGTGCACACACGAACAAGCATTAATTGCCACCTAGTTAACTCCCACAATTAGCCAAGAAGTGGTTGATGAAATGCCCTTTTTGAATATTGATGTGCAAGTAAGTGTTTTTGTCCTTCTAGCCATTTTGTGGGAGTAAATGCAAGACTTAAAAGACAAACTGAAGCACATGGTGTCAGGTTGAGGCACGTTTAA
The DNA here is from genome assembly GCA_034779795.1 of Ctenopoma multispine. Taxonomy (NCBI): domain Eukaryota; kingdom Metazoa; phylum Chordata; class Actinopteri; order Anabantiformes; family Anabantidae; genus Ctenopoma; species Ctenopoma multispine. Next base: position 2,472,159 of record JAUYWH010000020.1, read on the forward strand.
AGGTACTGTTTACTGGCCTTCAGTCACTTAGAGTAGCACAGTGTCAGAGCAGCAGTTAATTGCTCAAAGAGCAACAGGCTTTTAAAAGAGGAAAATAGAAAGTTTGACAACAGTGTCAGTGACAGTGCTGTCGAACTGACACGATTGGACAACAGAGCTATCTGCCCCTGACGAACCTTGATGAACAGTAACTCTAATTAAAGGCAATATGACAGAATCACATGGCAGCATCAGGTGAAAGCAGCGGATGTGGACCGTTGAGATAAGCCCTCGTTTGATTTGATTGACTGTTGCTTTCTGTTTGCTTCTACTACCCCCTCCGCTCCCAACTATTTCTACACAGTAGCCTTGTTGGTTCTTCATCAGAAAATAACTCCAGAAAGTAGTTGACCAAGGTGACAAGCTATGTGCTAGTCGTAGAGAATGTGCCAAAAGCTTAAATGTGCAATTAGACGTGACTATTTTGATTAGCCTCAGCATTTAAGCTATTTTACAATTTTTCTAAAGTGACTGAAGTGGTGCTTTTATTCTGGTGAATCCACATGCAAACATGAATTTTCTGAGAGTTGGAAAGCACCTATGCGACACTGTGCAGGCTAAAGGTCTTTATTACAATGTTTATCTTATTACAATGGCATCTGACAAGGACCAGATCTGTTGATGGTGGTCAGTACCTACCAAAAGTGGGTAGGTAGATAGGCTATAGAGACAGTCAAAAAGACACACTCACATTAAAGCCCATAAGCACTTTAGAATCTAGACTCTGGTTTGAAAGTTGTAGACATGACTTTTTTTTACTAAAACAATTGTTGCAATATAATAGCCACTTGGAGTGACTACAGCATTATTAAGCTCTTTTATTGTTCTGTTTAAGCATCCACAGCACTTGGTTACAGCTGTGGTCTAGTTTAATATAGAAAAAGTAATTTTTTTCTATAATAAACCACTTGAGAGAATGTGTTTATTTACACTGATCATTTAATTCATTAATATGGCAGATAATGTTGTCCTTCTGGCCTTTTTTTTCCATTAAACTCCAGTCGCTCTTCTTATTCTCTTTGCATCTTTGACTTTCATTCCACTGTGTTTTTCTTTTTCTCTGTCAGAGGCAGTTGCTGAGTTGCATTCGTGGTGGGAATTGCCCTGGACCCAATGTGAGCTCACTCCAATTGCCTGGAGATGTGAGTTTCTTCGCCAACCAACTGGCTGTTCCCACCATGGAGTTTGCTTTTGAGCAAACGAAAGCAGAAGAGGTATATTTATTCCAAAACACCACACTCTTTCAGCTCCATTGCTGCATTTTCCAAAGCAATGATCCTGTTTTTAAATTGTATGCTACTTACTGAGGAGCAGAGAAGATCCTGTAATATAAGACACATTATGTGGACTTTTTCTTAAACAAAAGTCCACTGTCTGGAGAATTAGGTCCTGACAATTTCAAGTCGAGTCGAGTCGAGTCGAGTTGTCACCTACTGGAAGTTCCCCTTTTGGGTTCAGGTGAGAGGTTGTGTCTGCAAGCTGGTTTTGTAAAGTTCATTTATTGTGATCCGGGCAGTCCGCCTGGTAAAATATTCCAAGATCAATTACACACTCAACTTGACATGCTGTAATATAGATTACATCTCAAATAAGCAACAAATACACATCACAGACCTTAAAAATTATGCACGCCCCCATTTATTTCTATTAAAAATGCAGTATTGATGTTTCTTTTACTGCCTTGGGGTGGAAACACAGAGATTTAGCCCCAGCTAAGTCAGCCCACTCAAATTTGGAAACTTCTGGATAGCATGGCAACTTTGAGCTTAATTAGTGGGAGAGATCTTGATGATGTTTATCCGCCCTCGAGGCATCTTCAGAACCTGAAAATAATAGGTAGTAGGGGGGAGGCGAAGGGACGGGGGGGTTCCACAGCACTGGCTTTATTTAGGAAGGGATAAAAAAGCCAAAGTGAATTAAAAATAGTCTGATTCATTCATATTCTTGGCTCTGTTGGGGAAGGTTCTCTATGCATAAATTAATAATAGCTTAGTCGAATTTAGACTGAGCTGCAGTGGTAAAAATCAGCAGGTGATCCGATTTCCAGGAGGATTTTATTTCTTTACTGAGGCTTCATGAAAGTTGTGAAGGGTAAAAATACAGTAACGTACCTCATGCATCCATATAATTGGTTCTTGCAGTACATTTTGATGCTTTTATTTTGTATTTTTAAGTAAGTTAAATGTTTGTTGTTATTTCAGTATTTCTACACTGTGGTTTTAGTACATTTGCTTATAGATTGTTCCTTCTTCCACCACTGAGCTTAACCTTCACAAAGAGATACAGAATGTTATGGATACAATATGTTGTTTCAGAATTAGGAGATGTACTTAGAGGTATTCTCAGAATGTCTCCAACAAAGCCCACAGAAAGATAAAAACACTCATATCTCAGAGTGTACAACTTAAGTCATTCATGAGGCTTTTCTTTACTGACATTTAGCAAAGAAAAGCTGCAATCTAGAAATTAAGAAGACAGAACAAAAATGCTCCTGTGTGAAGGATTTAATGTTACCTAGGTTATACAGAGAGGCAAAAGGTAATATGCCAAATGACTCTAATATTTACCAATTAGCAGCAATAATTCTGCTGTCCCGTGGGCTTAGTTTAAATTGTATTTTATTACATTTATTTTAGGTTTATTTAAGGACCATATACAAAAGCATTCATTTCATATGTCTGTATGTAGATGATTCTTTGTACCAGATTTATCTACTTTCTACTACTACCAGAGCAGGTAGACACAAACGTGCAGTAATCTTCTCTGTTACAGGCCATGCACTCTGTATTTGGGTAGTGCAGTAGTAGAACTATGAGCACTGATATACATCACATATTATTGCCAAAACTGATCAATAATTTTAGATTCAAAACATTCTGCTGCAAAGCTATATTTTTGTTGGAAGGTTATGAGGCCCTTGCCTATTGTGTGGTCTTCATCCTGCAGTCAGTCAAAAACTGATTCCATTTTGTTTCTTTTTATAACCTTCTTGTCAATATATATGTTTGTGGGATACATGTTCATGTGCATCTCCAGGTGGAATACTGTTTCCTTAAATTATGTCCCCATGCTACTAAACTATAAATATATCCTTTGTGTGAGGAGCAAGGTCAAAACATAGAGCAAGTAGGCTTTAAGAGCAGTGAGAAATATGTGGTCCACATTGGTGACCTGCAGGCATTATCACAGTGATAGAATTTTGATTTGTACTGTGTATTCATGACATTATACTGCAATTTAATAACTTTACTTTACTTTGCTTGGCACACGCTTTTATCCAAGCCGTGTATTGTCATGCTGAAGCAGTGGGGCTGTTTTTACGGTCTGACAGCCCTTCCAGGTGAAATTTTGTTGCTGGTTGTCAGGATGTAGTAAGCATTGTATATCACTGATCATTTAAGCAGGAGGAGCGTTTTTGTACAAAGCAAATGCAGCATGTGGGCTGGAAAGTCCTGAAATGCAAATGACTTAGCACCTGGAAACATAATCATTAATAAAACAGCTTTTGTCAGTTTGTATTGTTCTGGACAAATTGAGCTCAAAATGCCAACAGTACTGTCAGTTTGTGAAATGTTTAGCCCGAGTTACACATTATTTTTAACAGTTGTATGTGTCATATTTTTACACACTCTGTCAAGTGTTATCTCTCACACTCTCACACACAAGTAGATCCTTCAATGCTGGAATTTTACTTGTGTTTTCCATTTTTATGTTAGTGGTTTTAATTAGGGCTGCATGGTGGCGGAGTGCTGCATGTTTGTACAGGATGTTCTCCCTGTCCTTGCTCATGTTTCCTCTGGTTTCATCCCACAGTTCAAACACTTGTAATCAGGTTAATTGGTGGCCCTAAATTGCCTGTAGGTGTGAATGGTTGTATGTCTTTGTATCTCCCTATATGTCAGCCCTGAGACATGCACAGCCCATTAATGGGAAAAGCTGTTGAGATTATGGATGGATGGGTGGATAGTTTTAATTAACCATAGGATCTCTGGACTTGACCTTCTAGACCAGCAGCAGAGTCTTGAACAGAATGGGAACTGCAACAGTGAGGCAGTTTATTGAACTGAAAAGAAAAGTGGTATGGGGAAATGTAGTGAAGCTGAACACCAGCCATCAGCGTTCTGGACTAGCTGCAGAGGTCTGCAGCACTGGCAAATGAGGAGGCTCCAGCAAGGAGGATGATGCAGCACTCCAGCCGAGGAATGAATAATGTCTGGATGAGCATCTGGGCCACCTCTCATGTGAGGTGTAGTGTACTGCTGTTATGTTTGCTGACATTTGTTGTCCAGGGTCACTTGTCTTCCACCTGTATTCAGTAGTGATGGTGGGGTCTCAGTACAGACATATTTCTGCTTTTGTATGCAGTGCTTCACTCTCAAATCTACAGAGTAAGAGGTTAGCCCCATAGCAAGTATACTCAGGTTTCAAATTTCTAGTCATTTAAGTTTGTTTGACAAACTATTTTACCATCTTCATTGAGATGGAAAACTGACAGGCAGTCAGGTTAGAAAAGACTGAAAAGCATACTGAACTCGTTTGGGTAATTTACTGAAGCAGGTACATATGGTTGCAACTACTTGATCACCTTTTCGAGCACCTTTTCTTTCTCTGTGTCCCTGCATTGTTCAGTATTCCAAACAGACCACTATATGTGATCCATTCATCCTTATATGCCCAGTAAACAGACTTGTGGTCCTGATAATGTGTTGGGAAACCACCAGATGTTGTGCAGCAGTGCCACGGTGTTCGTGGTAGGCGTGTGGTTCGTTGAACATTTGTTTTCTCATTTAGCATCTGTTTTTCTCTCCCTTCATGAAAGTTCTCTCCTGTTTGCAGTCATAACGCTCCCCATACCATCCTGTGATTATTCACCCTGTGGTGTAATTTTACAAAGTTTGTTTTTGCAAAGTTTGCATGGTTGTTTTAAAGCTGGCTAAGGCATCACAGAGGCATGCAGACTAATTGATAATGAAATGGGGATGTTCGGCAAATTCAAACCTGTTTTGTTCACAAAAACTGAGAGATCATCTATTATCAAAACCAAAGACTAAAGAAAGTTTGCCGTGTGAGCAATGTTACCATATGTAACACAATACACACAAAAGGCTCCTTGAGTGCTTTTTTTCTTCCCCACTGTGTACAGACATCTGGAAGTAACATTCCATCCTGTTAGTGCCATGCGTGGGAGTCATCTCTGACATGTCATCAAGCAGTTACATTGGCTTTGGGCACCCAAGGCAGAAAAATCAGACAGCCTGGCAAGGTGTGAGAAGAATATCTGACATCCCCTCATCCTTGCTGCTCTTTTATTAGGATCCACATTTGGGTTCAGGTGGGGATAACATAGGATTAATACAGCCAGACGGATCTTCAACTTGACTTTGGCATGTCCTCTCTTTAGACTGGAGGCCATTACTGTAACTCTCTCCAGACAATTATAGATCTCAAAAAATGCAAGGACCAGGGTTGTGACATCTTCTGCCCTCCTACTGTTTGTGACATCCTTAAACTTTGACAGCAGTGCTGACTGAAGCACAGCAGCTCTGCAAAATGTCTGGTATCCATAGATCTGTGCACTCTAGCAACAGCAAATTGTACTTCCATGGCTTCATCTTTGCTTCCTTCTCTCACTACATTAGCAGCAGCTATAATAATCTCATTGTCGATTTTAACCCATCTGCCAGTAAGCGCTTTATTGTTTGACAGGCTGTAATACAAATCATTGTTGTGTTCAGACAAAAGGAAAAGAAGCTCCAAATAATTGCTTCCTCTATTTGACTGCTTCCGCTCAATGTGATCTCTAAAATGAACTCTCTGTGGCAAGACAACAGCGCTAATTGGCCTTTTCAGTGCGACCTCATTATGTCTCACTTTTATTGGGCATTTTCAATTCCCCCTTCTCCTTTGCTGGTCCTCCCTACAATTTTTGAGATGACTCTTGACATCAGATGTCATGTTATAACCTTATGTCTTGTAGCTGCCTAGCTGAGACAAGTATGGTCTGTGAAACCTGTTGTGCTCTACGACCCCTTCTCTGCGGAGAAGCGCTGAATGCCCCAGCCGTATGGTCCTACCTTTTCTTCTACCACTGCCACCACTGTGGCACTCTTACTAGAGGTCTTCATGGCCATAATTCAAAAATAACAACAACAAAGACAACATCCAAATATACTGTACATGAGGAAACTGAGAGCAATTTGCTCCCTGCACTATATACTTCACACCTTTTCTCTTGTAATGTTGATGCACACCATGTGATCAGAACTGAAAGAGTCCACTTGCCTTGGATCCACTAGGCAAATTGGTAACACTAGAATATGTTGCACCACATTGTGTGTACTTACTGAGGAATGAATAAGAAGGGTCTTGATACTTTACTTACTTAATTTTTAGGAGTCAGGATTGACTTGCAATACTGACTGCAACACTCCTAGCAACTGCAGCACTCATGTATTATGTATGATGAAGCATGTCAAAAGAGATGCTATATATACAGGACCTACATAAATCTACACACATTTGTCAAGCCATGTTAAACTTTGTGGATTAGACTTGCAAATCAGGCCCTTGACCAATAGCTACAGTAACTGTCTGTACAATGATTGCCTTTGGGAGAACTTAGAGCATCATAGGGCAAGACAAGAAATACTATGGCAGCTTATTTACTGTGTTGCATCATCTATACATACTGTATATTTAACTTTGAATAATGCTCCACAAAAGTTTCTATTCTTGAAAAAACTTACCGTACCTATTTTAACTGACTTGCACCATCATATTTATGGCTGGCTATAGCATGCTAGTGATTAGCTCACTAGCTACAGTAGTTCACCTACTAGTCAGTCCGGTACGAGGCTTTATTTCTCTAATGGTTTATCAGGTCTTGTATTTCGTTAACTGTCAAATGACTTTAATGTAGCTCCACCTGCCACATATTAATTCTGTGTGATGTAGTGCTCGCAGAGAAGCTTTCCAGCCCACAGAGGGATTAAACATTACCTCAGTATTCGGCCGCAGTGGAGTGGAAAGTAAGACACATATTCCACATACATTCCTCAACATGTTATTGAATGCGTATGTGACAAGCTGCTTTGAACTTAGCAGCAATTTAATCACATCAGTTCCCTTGGAGCACATCAGGTCCTAATTTATTATTGGCAGAAATACCACTTTATCATAACAATTTACAGTGGCATTCTATCCATTTCAAATGTTTTTTTTCTGAACTTGAATGTTTGGGATGTAAAACACAGTCAATTGAGGCCTGGTAAGTGGCAGTAGATACTGTACATATCACTACCCCTAACCTTTCTAGAACTCTGAAGCTGATGAGGAATCATAGATGGATATTATATCTGCATCCAGCTCTCTCCAGCTGTCAGGCTAGCATCCCCCTCGGTGATTCAATTGGTGATGATACCAGGGAGAAGTCACGCTATCTAAGGCATACTAACATACACCCATGTCAATGTGTGTGTGCATTTCTCCATTTGACACATCTTACTTGAGGCAATTCCATCTACAACTTTTAAGATGGGGATGAGTGAGGGTGAGAATCATACATATCAAGGATGTGTAGTTGATAGAAAAAACAGGGCAAGCGTGAGAAAGACGGTGATAAAATAAGAGTGAGGTTGCTAACATCAATAAATCATTACCATATTAAAAGCACAAATTACTGTCTGCCTCTGCCAAGTGAGTTCTGTACACTGTATTTTGCAATTTTACAAAATTACTGTATAGCATGAAAAGGAAAGAGCACTTAATGATGTCATCAGGGTTATTTCCTTCCGTCGGGGTGTTGCTCAGCCTCAGCACGTTTTTATGCATGTCTGTCCCTCTGTCTGCTGTCTATACCCTCAGCAGGGAGTGCCGAAGCCTAGCTCTGCACACACTGGGCAGGAGATGGACAGCTACTGTAGATACAGTAGCTAACCATTTACACAGTTTCACACATACAGGCAATCTGGAGCTAACGTTCTGCATGTCTTGTGCATAACATGCAGTTGGAAACTAGAATGTCTTTACAGCTGTATGCTTCTGCCAGCAAATCAAGTTGCAGATTACATGCATGATCAAACATATGATGTACTCAAGACACTGCAGATATTTACATTTAATCCAATAATTTAGAATGGTGTAGTGTTTACAAAAGGTAGTGATATCGTGTAGTCAGAACATACTACTAACAGTCAAATCTACAATGAGTACATTTTTTATGAAAAGCAGGTGTGTCCAAGTCCAATTTTAACTTTGAAATCACTGAAATTGATAGCCGTGTCCCATTTTACCCAATTTGCTTTACCAGATGCTTTGAGCTATAAGCTGAACTGTAAACTGAGTTATGATCTTGATATACTTTTTGTTTTCCATTGCATACATGTAGACCAGTGTTATTGTACTGTGTGGAGAGTGTACCATGTACTTGTTTTAACCACTCAACTAGCAGAACCCCCATATCTGGAGGATTTAAAAAGATGTCCACTAGGCAATGGATTAGGGCCCAGTCACCCCTGGCTGAATCTTCTTTCTGACTCTTCACTTTTGCCATCACTGTCCATTTTGTAACAGCAAGTGAATGTTTTCAGTCCTTATCAGCTAGTTTCAGATGGGGTTCTGCAACAGGGGAAGTAGAATGTGAGGTGTGCAGCTCTTCTTTCATGCACATTTGTCACTGTGAAGCTGCATTAAGACTCTATAGACTATAAATGCAGGTAGTTGTGGACAGACATTAACCTTTTCTAAGATGATTCTTAGGTATCTTGATACTGCCCCCACTGGCCATGTGCAAAATTGCATCTTGTATACATAGTGTTAGTTTCTGTAGATATGATTTATGATTTCTTTGCTGGTCAAACATGTAAAAACATCATTATGAATATTATTTATATACATTTTGACACAAATAAATGTTGTCATGTTCTAGTATTAAAACAACAAATGGAAATACAACATGATGGCATGATGGAGGAGGTAAACACTCTCTTTGAGCTCTTTGCAATCACTACCACCAGAACATTTAAATATTCATACATTAGTTATTTTTATCTCCTTGTGTGTTGATGAGGTGGTCAACTCACTCATGTAAGCAGACGGTATAGTAAGTCTCACAGTAGCTGACTCAGCAGAGTTGATTTATTGGGAGATGTTTGGTTCAGTTAACATTATTGGGGATCATCAGCACTTTCTCTATGTCTAGCGTTTTATTTTCCTTTCCAAATACTGATTGTCCAGAAAAATGCTAATAATCTTTTCATAACACAGCAGTTTGTTTATGAAACATTATTTTTCACTGAGTTCCTTAAATGGCCCTTGGCTCACCTAAAAGTGGAGATTGTAATGTAAACAAGCTCTTTTTAAGCCGTAGTCTTATTTTAGGGAGGATAACATTAAAAGACTATTGTTTGGTGTACATGACACATAACTGCACTATTCCCCGATATTTTAATGTCTATAAGAAAAAATCAGCATCAATATTTTAAACCAACAAATCTTTTTTATTATTTTCATGAATTTGATGGTATAAACCCAACAGTGATAGCTTAGGGATTGTGCCTATAGTCATAGGATCTGGGGTTACAATAAATCTCCAGGAGGTGACGTCATGCAATCCATCAGTCAAGGTAAAGCATTGCCATGTTGGCAGGAGTAATGACAGATTTACCTGTAATGAGAGTTTCATGACACTTGAGTGATAACTGCAAATAAAGAAAGGGGTGGCTGAACATATCCTGATCCAGGAAATCAGCAGTGCAGGGCAGGGAGAGTTGGAAAACAAGCAGGACTGTGGCTCTCGAGGACCAGGATTAGCAACCCCTGTCATATAGTGATAATTTCACATGGAGTGGTGCCTTTCAAAATGAATGCCTATAGTGATCCCGTGTTTGATCGTAGGCTCTGCATAAATCTAAAGATAGTTAGGACATGTAGTTAGCACACCAATGACATACACTGTTTCTTGCTTATGCTAATCTTAACTATAGTGACATTGGAAAAAGATGTCTGGATACTGCAGGTCTCTATAGCCCCCGCCTGTGCATGTCAAGTGACAGAGATAACCCATCAATCAACATGGTAATGTTTTCAACATCAGGTTTGACAACACTCACCCCGATTCAACTCTGCAAAAAAATAAGTACAATCCATTTGTCAGCTAATACAACTTCTGAAATTGTCTCATTCATTTAATATCACCAGCAGTCACAGAGCAAGGTGCTGGGAAGAGGTCATAGCAAGCTGTAGCATATTTTAGAAGGGATAAATTAATGCAATGATCAAATAGAAGCTGCTGAGCAAAAATCTCTCATCTTGTACTCTTGGATATAATGGTGTAAATAGTGTAATTTACTGCTGAGCAGCAGACCAGATCATTTAATAACAGTATCCAGCGGTAACAGGAGTCTTTGGGGATTTAGGAAATAATCTCTAGGCTTTGGGTGAGTGTTGTTGTGTTGACTTTTTAGATTTGAAAAACATTGATGTGTATGTATTTTTTTTGGTGCTTGTTTCTGTGACTCGAATACAAGGTGTTAGAGGGACAAACTATATATTTTTAACACTGTCCATTCTGGTTGTTCTGATATTTCAGGAAATAACTCCAAGGACATTGTAAGGCTCCAAATAGAGACTCCTGCCAGCTATGTATTAAATGTTTACCATCCACCCCGAAGACCATCAAAACCCCACTGAACAAGGTTTTACATTGAATCAGGCTCTGATTGTGTGACGTTTTGTCATTTTCACTGTACTTGCAGTGTACTGTACATTTACTTATCAGATCAGCTGACAGCTGAATTTGTCTTATCTGAAATCCCATGTAGAATTGATCACAAAAGGCTTATCAGAAAAAGTGATAATTAGAAAACTCACAGAACTTAAAGATAAAGTAAATCTGTTCTTCTAAATCTTATCTGCTGATCCACAAATCTGTAGTGAGCACCGCCATCACTACTCTGGAGTTACAAACTCATCTTAAGGTTTTCATTTATTTTTCCTCAAAGGTTAAATGATTACAGTCCTCAGATACTTGTACTTTACTTGACTATTTGCTGAATTGCTACTTTATGCTGATTAAGATTTTACATACAAAATATCTGGCAGGCCTCTAAAATACAATTTATTGTTACTGAGATTAAAATACTTATCATACAATAAGATGAGATACAATAACATACACACAGGAACCATTGAACTGCATTTTCTTGTTTTAAATATAAATGTAATATTCTGTTGGTATCATTAATAACTCTACGTACATAAGATATAAGTGCAGCGCTGTATATTTCAACACAGTCACACAAACATGTTACAGTATTATGGGGAATGCACTTGCAACTAGGAGTTGTTTACTATTAGTGTAAATGGCTACAGATGGTACATTTTGTCCACCAAAATTTACAATGTACAACATCCAGATTTCTTCCTTGTTAAAGAAAAGAAAAAAAACACAGCCTGATGCAGGGGCTGGAGATTCCAAACCATCAAATCTATAAAATATCCAGTCTGCAGTTTTACATGTAGTTTGTGTTAAGACACTCAAACCACTTGATTAAGCTTAGGGAAAGCTTATGCTCTGGCTGAACATTGATGAAATTCACATACAATATATTAATTAAGTTCAATTCAATTTTATTTATACAGCGCCAAATTACAACAGTATCATCTCAAAGCACTTCACAAATAAAGTCAAAACCATATAGTTATACAGAAGGAAATCCAGCAATTCTCCTTTGAGCAAGCACTGGGCAACAGTGGAGGGGAAAAAATCCACCAGCAGAACCAGGCTCAGGGTGGGCGGCCATCTGCCTCGACTGGTTAGGGTGAGTGGAAAAAGGAGAGAAAAAAGGAGAGCAGACAATACCAGCAACAGACAGAACATGATCAGGAAAAATGCCAGCAGCTTCCTTATACAGACAGTAGGATGTGTCAACAATCCATTTCACCATCCACCCTAACCACCATGCAGCGTAATTAGTTCCTTGCAATAACAATATTGATGTGTAGGAAGACATTTTTTATGAATGCAGGGTTGGGCAAGGCTACCAAAAAGTAGCCACTGGCTCCTTTTAGTTTTCTTCATTTGTTTTGTGACACTTCAACATTAAAACATTCTGGATGGCCAACACACCATGACCAAGTCCACCAGCTCTGCCTACCTGCTTCGCATAATAACGATCTGATCACAATAGAAGTGTAAACGAAACAGCAAAGGTTTTATGTAAATGCAAAAACCCATTATCAGATGTCAAACATATCACAAAAAAAGTTCCATTCACGACTTTAAAATTATGCTTTTCTTTATATCTAATTATGTTCACGTTCCTACAACATAGAATAGTCATTTTTTCCTGCTCTCATCGCATCATTCACGTTTTTCGAGTCCCTTCCTCCATTTTCTCTTCTTTAACAGTCGAACATGTCTTACTTTTGTTTATTTCCTCCTTTAAAATCCTGTATCCACTTATAACTTCCAATGCTATGATATCAGCTAAGAATTTCATATTATAAAGATTAGTGTCAGTTCAATACATCAAGTAAATCCCATTCTTCAAATAAAAAAGGTAGGTAAACTGATTTAAGGGTTTGGCCTCCACTTCATCCCTTAGTCATTAATCTGTATCCCTCCTCTCCCACTGTTGTCCTCCAGTGTACCTTCCTCTCTTTGTGTGTCATCCACAGATCTTTAATCAGAAATGAAAGGTTCTCTCTCTTTCCCTCCTGCCTCAGCAGCACCTGACCCTCTCAAACATACACACGCCCCAACAGATGTTCAGACCACTTTGGATTATAGGCTTTAGTATCAGTATCAATTACCTCTTCACGAACAGCCAGTGCCAAACCTTTGTCCCTAGTCCAAACTCGACAACACAAGTCTCTGGAGTCTGCAGAGGAGAGGTAAAGTGAAGCTGGTGTGTGCTTTATAGAGATATTCCTATTTTCATGTTTCATTTTGCGGAAACAAGAAACTAATACAGTTCTTTCAGAGTCAAATTAGTGGTTACTCAGTATCTGCAAACGGTACCTCACCAAGATCGAACCTCACTCCAACTCCAAGATCAATAGGTGGGTTTCAGAAAACCTTGCTTTTAAAAACCGCTTCATATGCCCAGCTGTTTAAACTGATGATTTTATAGATTCTTTACATAAATAAAAATCCCATTACTTGTTTGCTCTTCTATTTTGATAAACACACTAACTACCTAATGCTCCAGTGTCCCAGTTTCAAGACAGGATCATTAAAGTTTCATCAATTGCAATCTTGTGTAATTTAACATAATCCATAAACATTAGTGTCTTGTCGATAGCTCATAAACAGACAGTGATCAGTAGTGGTGGCCCCAATTAAATGCACAACGATTCTGAATAAAACACAGATAATATCACAACAATATAAAGACAGTGTAAAAAAAGAAGATGAAGTCAAAGAAGAGGAGGACAATGAAGACAAGGAAGATAAAGAGAAAACGGTTTATCAGAGTCATGGAGATGTTAGACTTCCGCCTGTTGGGTGGCAGCGTGTGGTGGTTCCTGAATCTTTCTGATCTCCTGTGTTTGTGAGAGGACTTTTGGTGACTCCATCACCATGGAGACGGCCCTGATTTTTAATTATGGCAACAACTGGCCTATTAACTACTAGCTATTAGCCCTGCAAAACACAGGCCTGGTCAAAGGAGAGAGACCTGAAATCCAGCAGAATTTATGCAGAACACCTGGAGCACCAGGAGCTGAGGAGGCGGAGGTGTGAAGCAGGGGAGAAGCACTGAAATGTGTTTCTCAAATAGAGTGGAGGAGTCATACGCTCTAATCACGGACCAGAATGGGACGTGGCTAAAAGGAGCTCAGTCCTGATTCACTGTAGCTGAACGGTTTCCAGGTTGCGAGGATGAACAGACAAACAAGACCCTTCTGCCATCGGCCTTCTTAGTCTCCAACGCTTTTAGCAAAATCAAGTGACCTGGACAACCTCACACTGATCTGCCTGATTTCTCAGCTTAAAGGCACCTGTCTATTTCATTTTGCTTTTAACAAACTCACAAATCTTATCTCCTGTGTCTCACCTCTTTAATTGTATATTGTTATTAAAACACTATTGGTCTATTCTGTGTTTTTGTGCTGCACCCTACATTTATTCTGGTCTGTTGTTTTTAACTTTAGCTAAATTGTACGACTGCTAGACAGGTGGCTTATAGATGTGAAGAGCCCTCTGAGTATGACGCTGTGTGTCAGTTTCTGTTTTCATCACTGCGGTATGGGTGTAATCGCTGACTATAATAAACTCTTTTCATTTCATTTTCAAAATGTTTTAGAATGTAATACAGTAACCTCATGATGCTCTACAACATTTATTTCTGACACACAATAGATACAGGGATTAGATTTATTCTTTCTCAGATATGTAGTACACTACACCGGGATGACCTGATCAAGACAGAGAGTAAGTTATTGCAGAATTAATGTTAATTAGTGACAGCTGTAGTGGCCTGCTGCCAGCCATGTTTGCCATTTTAAGCTGTAAATACAGACGTCAGCACAGGCTACAAATGAGAAGCTGCTGAATGTTTTGTACACTGTCATTTGCTAATGATAAATAGTGTCAGAGTTCAGCTCATTTTGCCAACATCAGTGTCTGAACTCAGTCACTCACCGTTGCTCAAATTAGGTTTCACGTTCACACACCCCAGCTTTCACTCTGCCGTGCAGCAGATAGCAGCACTGTGGAGGGAGAGCACCTGCTGCCACACCAGCAGGTGGAGACACATTTAGAGTTCAGCAAAGAAAGGATCAGATTGTGATTGAACGACATCAAGGATCTAGAGGAACTCATAGTGACAGTTTCATCACCGCAAGCTGCCTTCGTCTGGTCATGTTATAAACCCCATAGTCCTGTTTTCAAGATCCTGTTATGGTGGCAAGTCAAGTGTCACATGACAGCCAGCCACAGCCAGAAGTATCTGTAGGATATTTTGGCATTACTTACAGTATAGTATAAGAATCTGAGGCATATGAGAAGCTAGCACTTAGTCACGTGACCCTCTTTTTGCACTTCATGGCAGTTTCTTGTCTCCTGAAGCAGTGCTGCTGTCTGTGAGTTATGCATTTTCCTTAGGTTATATCCATCCATCCATCCATCCATCCAACCATTTTCCTAACCGCTTGTCCTCGTAAGGGTCACAGGGAGTGCTGGAGCCTATCAGGTCGACAGTCTATCACATGGCTGACATATAAAGACAAACAACCACGTTTACACCTACGGACAATTCAGAGTCACCAGTTAACCTAACATGCACGTCTTTGGATGGTGGGAGAAAGCTGAAGTACCCGGAGAGAACCCACGCAGACACGGGGAAGTTATATGCTTTTTTTTTTTTTACTGCATTTATACTTGACAAAAATCCCTTCACAAGTCTTTCAGCTTTATGGTGAATTTCTGCAGTTTGTTCTGATTTAATTTGCAGAATTTAAAGGTGAAATATTGTATGTATGTATTAAAGTATACATGTATAAAGTATAAAGTAGGAATGAAGGACGTCCATTCCTACTTACAAAACCAAACACAGATCACACATTGTTTGCTGTTAAGTTTTTCACTAATTAGTCAGTCTGGATCTCACACATGCCTGTCTTCAGGCACAGAAACTACTTGTGCCACAGGTTTACAAAAAAGATATATAATAATGTACCTGTAATAATAGAAGATGATGATGACATTGATGTTATGGATGTGGATGCCATACATTCAAAAACTGTCCTTGCAGATATCATGAAGAAAGAGATTATTGTGTCTCAGAGACATTAGATTTGATGTCTGTGAAACTTCCAGGTGTTAGGGTTAGGGTTAGGGTTAGTGGGTTTTCTGATTACAGTCAATCATCAACCACAACACATATTAAAACGTATAAAGACATTCAGCAAAGTCCATGAGTAGAACAGGTACAATTTCAATTCAGCTTGTATTGCTGAACTGATATTCGCTTTAAATTCCAGCTATGGTACTTTTGCTGGAAAGTGCTAATAATTTGTGTCGTCGTCTTTATAGAAATCAGCACAAACAAGACATATTTATTTCCTTTGTTTTTCAGGGTGAAAAAGTCAGTGAATAAACACTGAGGTAATCACACTATCTGTTCATTCCAATGATCTAACAACTCACTGAAACCAGACTAATGAAAACTTGGTTGATTGGTTGAACCTCCGAGATACACGAGGCCATCAAATAGAACATTGACTTACCAATTAAATGAATAAATGTGCATAGAAATTACATTTTATTAGAGTTTTTACTGACAGTTTTATATAGCTGTGGTCAGGGAGGAAGTTTAAATTTGTCCCAAACTGACTCATCAGTCTTTAGCCTGTTTACTTGAAATATATCATCACAAACAGCTCAAATAGGTTATACTGCAGAGCACACTAATTCTCTTGTCTCGTAGAGTCAGCTCTGTAGATGTAGATCAAGCTGCAACATTTTTTTCATTATTATTATTATTCTGTTTGAAATTACATAACCATATCCCCATCTCAAATGTCTCTAAGTGAGAGAGACAGAGGGTATGAGGCCATTTGAAGTTCAAACTCACAACCCTGTGGATAATTTGTGACTTGGAGGGAGCCTGGCAGCTATTGCATGGATCTCTGCAACTCTTATCTCTGGGTCATCTGTGTGTGTGTGTGTGTGTGTGTGTGTGTGTGTGTGTGTGTGTGTGTGTGTGTGTGTGTGTGTGTACATGTGTTCTCATGCTGAATATAGATCCCTAGGTCACTGTGTCCAGAGTGTCACTGTCTTCAAGCTTTACTAGATATTTTTCTATACATGTACTATGTAGATTTTTCTGAATGCTTGTGTGTGTGCATGTGTGCGTGCACGCTTTAGTATTTGTATGTATGTTATATGTACAGGGTGCAGGGGCAGACTTCACAGACTGTCCTTCAAATGCTCTGTGTTCCCCCTCCCAGCTAGCACAATGAGTGTAATAGGATCATACATGACTGAATGCATGCAAAATGCCCCAGTGCCTCTGCTGTCTCTGTGTGTTGTCTTGTCACGCAGCTGTAAATACCCACTGACAGGCCAAAATACATCTAATTTGGTACACTGCAGGACGCTGTTAAAGGTGGGGGATTCAGTGGAATTTACTTCAAGGGAATGTGCAAATACACAAATGGCCACATGGCCATACTTACAAATTCAGCACATATGCTTTTCTAGAACAAAGATACAAATACAGACATAAGTAAATGTATTATACTTCCATAATATCACTGACACTTGAGTACGTCATTTGGATATTATTGCACAATTCAGTGGTTGTTATTTAATCAGCATTGTAGGTATTGGCTACTAGGTTGCAGCTTCACTTGCCAGTAGACGTTGCCAAATTAACACACATACACAGACTTACTTGCCTACTGGTAGGTAGTAGGTGGTACTACCAAACTTTAGATGGTGTGAACTATGGGGGAGCAGGAAGCTCACCTCCTTTTAAAGGGACATGAGCTCCCCTGAAAACATCAATTGCATAATTTCATCATGAACAATACATTTTTAGGACTGTTATGTGTCAGTCATCAATGATGGTGATTCATCACTAATTTATTTTCAATAAAAAATGTAATAAAACACTGGCAAACCAGCCATATAGGTGTGTGAATAGTCATGCAACTGAAGTTACAAGATAAAGCACGATGTAAAACACTTTGTACAACAAGTAGGAAAAATCTTTCCACCTCATCTGAGTGTGATGTTTTTCTGCTGTTCGTGATGCAGACAAAAAACCTGTGGTGCTAAGCCAGAGAGATAAACAGGAGACACGTCATGTTTTCTTTATTGTTTTGGTATTTTTCACTCTTTAAACACAACTGAGATGAATACAGTCATGATTTGAGGGTCTGATTAACATTATTTTACAAAGATAAGAATAATATTTCCATTGAATTCAGTATTTGAAGATACCTTGGCAATATTTTTTAATAGACCTATGTTTTTTCTTAGTGCTGTACCTTTGACATATGTCATCATTATATGACTACACTTGGTACAGAACATCTCTTTCTTGTAGTTTTGACAATGCCTCTGTCATTTTGGTTCTCTCACAAAATCAAACAATAATCTGTCTCTGAAAAATATAGCTTTGTGTTTCAACCTTGTGGTGTGTTGGCCACAGTGAAATAAGATGTGGTCATAAAACTGTACAGTGATGAGAACAAGATGAAAACACACATGTTCTGTTCTTCTTTGCCAAGTTTCCTTTGATTTACATCTTCCAAGATACACCTGCTTTAAATGTGGCAATGTTTGGCACGCTGTGTAATAAAATGATTGAACACCACCATTGGCAGTCTGCAGATAGGAGTATATCCATACACTTGTAAGACAAATCCAAACCTTCTATTAATGAGACATACTGTTAAAAAAAAAAAAGGAGAAAAAGTCTGGTATCACCTGTTCTTGTGATAGCTTTTTAAATCTGCACAGTGCATATTATATAATTAACTATTTATTTAGTTGAGTTAAGAATGTTTTTTGTTGGAAAGCACTGTTTATGAGAAACCTGCTGTTCTAGGCTGCTGCTGCATTTTCATGCCTGCTCTGAAGTAAATTCAACATTTTAGGCATTAAAGGAGGAAAGCAGTATATCTCCTGAAAAGTAATCGAATGAAAGTGTTTATGGTCAGGAAAACTTTTTTTTTTTTTTATCTGTGGCCAGCTTGCACTGAATTTATGTGAAACTCAACTTGAGTTTGTGTTTGTGTGTTCTTCTGCATGAACCTGATTCAGAATGAGTTAAACCTAAAAAGCTGATCACTGATCAATGTGTAGATAGACCTCAGAGGAGCACTTAAAATGTCAGCTTATCTATTTCACAGTTTTAATCCCTGAGCTCACTGGTTTGCTACTGGACAACAGAAGTTTTGAAGTGGTTTTTGACTGAGTTAAAGAAGAATTATTTTCAACTCAATGGGCCGTTTGTGGTAAATAAGAGTTAGTTCTTAGTTCTTAGTTAGTTCACTCATCTGTGAACAGAACGCCTCTCCAACGTGCCAAACGCCATCGAATGTAAGTGTTTTCCCACTCAAGTCGGTTACGACGACATGTGAGGTGGGATGGATTATCTCAGCAAAGGAGAAGTGCTCACTAACACACATGTAGACAGATTTGAGAACAATATTTGAGAGTCATGTGTATGTAGTAAAATTTTCAGATGTTTGAGAATGAAAAACAGGAGCAAAAACAAAAGTGTTGCGTTTATATTTTTGTTCAGTGTGTGTAGATTGATATCATATACAGTGGCCATGTAATGGGTAGTTTGAATAGCTCAGTTCAGTTCAGTTAAAGAATAACAGTCTGGTAAATCATTGGCAATAACAGGCTTGAATATGTACTGACATTAATTGTGGAATGGGGAACAGGTGTGTGAATTAGGACTTGATGAGATGAGCTGAAGCTGGACTTATGTTGGACCCCTAACTAACTTAAAAACCTGTTCTGAAGTTATTTAGAACTGATGAAGCTTTTCAGATGATAGGTAGAAACATATTAGAGAATTTACAGAGACCTGGGTGGTGTATGAGATGATGCTACAACTTGTTACCATTCTCCACCCTACCAGAGGGGCATCTCCCTAAGCTATCTGAAAGAAAATGTGTTAGTACTTTTACCTTTGCATCAAGAAGCATTTTACAAACACAGTGTCCTCAGGTACAACTCTGGATAGCTGCACCAATGGAGCCTGTCAGCAGTCTGAAGCAGTGGTCCGTAGCCACATAGGGCACCTTTAGGTGAACCTCTATCAAAGCGTGTGAAGCTGAGTGGTGGCAAACAAGTGTGCTCCATAAACTCAAATAAAAAGGTGTTGGAAAGACTACAGCATTGTACTGGACATTACAGGGGTGTGATAAAAACCTGCAGAGCACCGTTAAAGCTGCTATTAAATGTGTTTAGTTGACCTCAAGAGTAAATAAAAGAATACCTAAACCCCATGCTGTCAAAATCAAAAGATGAGTAGATTTTCCTCCATGTAACTCTGAGGACATCAGGAAACCTCGAATTAATGTCGCCCAGTGAGGACAGTGTCAATGTGTGTGATTGTTGAAATTGTATATTACAGTCACAAGGCACGAATTGCTATTGTTTTACCGTTAGAAGTGAATCACACTGAAAAAGCATGGCATTCTATCGTCTGCTTTTGTCCAATATTGCCTCCTACCTCTGTGTCCTTTTGGTAGATTAGCTGCTGCTGCCCTTTGCCATCTGCAATGCAGCTAGTTTATGCCCTCTGAAAAAATGTTTTCCAAAGGGTAACACTGAGCTAATTGCTTAACATGCTGACAAAATAGAAAGATCTCTAAATGCCACCCCAATCAACCTAATTTACCCATGAGGCCATTCTTTCTTTGGCATCGATTGGACTATCCATCCTTTAAACATGCACGTATTGCTATTTTTCAATAAATTATATTGATTCACTGTTGTCTTGTTTTTAATATAACTAATTGTAGCCCTGTTTGACTTTGCTATACTGATTTGAGAATTTCTTACTATGTGCATATTATACAGCTCACCATTAGCTGAGTTTCTACTCAGATTTTTACATTTTTTCTATTCAAAACTAGTAGAATTTTTTTCACCTCAGCACTTATTTGCGATTCAAACATCATACAGTTAAAATAAAAGATGAAAAATATCTTCATGGTTAAATTTGTTACAAAGACAAAAAGAAATGTGCAAGGTACCTTCCATCATTTGGACTTTGTTTCAGAAAGATTTACTTTGAGCCAAATACCGAACCCCTCCTTTGGGAGTTCTGCTTTGTTAGTCTTCGTGAGTAGGATAATGAAGGGATCAAATTGCAGAATAAAGCTATTAATTGTGCAATTTGATGCATGTGGGTGCCTTCCAAAACCCCAGTTGTTAGTACGCGTCAGATAGATGCAAGATGGGTCAATGGATATTTCGCATTCAGAAATGTTTTTGTGCTAGATAGAATCAGTTGTACAGTGGAGTGACGATACAGTTTTTTTTAAGTTGTTGAAGCCTTAGCCCAGAATTTTCCATATTTATCTGCATAAAGCTGCCACCCACAAACAAATGTTTTAATTAGCTGTCTTGTGCTATCCAGTCATAACATTCTCTTTAAAATGGCCAGAAAAACACCCACCATCACGCATTTTTCAAGGTCTGTAAGCTAGACTTGAGATCCTCTCTCAGTTCCATTCACATGCAAAGCAAGTGTGAAATTTGAATTGCTGTTGCATGCATCACTTCACATAGAGAATAATTTGCAAATGGAAAAAGAAGAGCCCACTTCCTCTGTAGAAGCAGGGCTTCTATCTGATAGACTGTATGTATGTTGGTCAGTTTGTGTGTTGATGCAGTTTGACATGTCTTTTTTTCTGTGGCTGTTTAAAACTCGCATAGTACAATGATTGCTTTCACTGACCGATCATTCTGTTACAGCATTTAATCACATGCAATCCATCATAATCAATCATAGTATAATTAACTAATGAAAACTAGTTCTAAATGGCGATAGGTTTCAAGTGTACTATTTCATTTCCTTCTATTATACTATTGTGAGGTGCTGGTACAAAGAGTTTTAGAAAAACATTGACCTGACTTACTTCTAAATCAAACCACAGCATCTCTTGGGTTTATCCCTTGTTTCTTTTCCCTTTTATGTCTCTGTGTAACTGCTTTTGAAGCTCAGGAGCCTTGGTGCAGATGCCATTATATTGTGAGTCCTCTTACTGTACTAATGCTGCAAGGATTTGCAGATGTACAACGGTGATATTACATAGTGAAGCTCAGCAACAAGTACATCGTTAGCAATGATGGGGTCAAGTTATTTCCTGCCCGCTTAACTCCAAATGCAGATTGAACCAGACACCGGCATGCTAATGATACAGCTTCCATTTACAACGCTAACTCAATTAAAAAATGAATGGACCCCAGCTTTGATCTGCTAGCAGTTGACTCTGGTCATACAGATGCTCCCAGCAGCAAAATGAGGTTACAGCTGCGTCTTTTGTTCCCCCAGTGACACCCGGTGGTGAACCATCTAAACAGATGGAACAGAGAGAGGGAGAGCATAGGATGTGGATGCAAAGAAAACAAGACAGAGAGAGAGTGTGTACTTACTCTGGGAACCCCAGCAGAGTCCGAATGGATGTCTCAACACACTATTGATCCAGCACTGTCACTGCTATTCTTTATCCCAGCCCTCCCACCTCTTGCTCTTAGTCTCTCCATCTCTTGCTATCTCGCTGTCAAATTTAAATTTGTCTCTCTTTTTTTCGTCCACTCACTCCCTCTCTTGCTGTCATTGTCTCGTGCTCATATGGTACCCCAGGGTATAATCAAATAACTGCCACAGAGATGGAGTGTATCAGGAACTGGCATGCAGTAAAATGTGTGTGTGTGTGTGTGTGTGTGTGTGTGTGTGTGTGTGTGTGTGTGTGTGTGTGTGTGTGTGTGTGTGTGTGTGTGCTTACACTGACTGTAGCTGGAACTGACGCATCACTTCCTGTGCTCCACCGAATTATCATAGGTTTAGACGCCACTATTGTTATACACCATGTTCTTCAGCTGTTTTTGGTGACAATCATAACTCTGATTTCATCTGAAAGGTGGAGAGTTCTGATGTCAAAATGACACGCAAACAAAAATAACTGCAATATATGAAAAAGCAGATTACTGATGGTAATCACTGTCAAGTTTTTGGGTGTTTTTTATATATGCACTGTAAGAAAAGATGCACCACATCTACTCAATAATAGGCTCAAGTTATCAACTTAAAATACAGTGTTGTTAAAAGGTATTTGCCCTTTCCTGATGTTTAATTATTTAGCATATTTGTCACACTTCAAATTCAATTAATTATAATATTACACAAAGATAACCAACGTAAATAAATGATGATTTTATTCATTAAGGGCAAAAAGCTTATTTAATAAGTAAGAGTGAGTAATACTCAAGGGTCTTTACAACCCCACAGTTCATGGAAAAGACAACCACCTGCTGGATCAGATTCATGTAAACTTTACCTTTGTTAAATTCTTTAATGTAATGTTCACCTTGTTCTTTAAGGTGTTCTATAAGGTACCAGAAGTCAACCTCTCTGGTCTTCTCAACAGAAGGGAAGGAATTTAACAACTCATAGGTCCATCACAAAACACAAAAATCACTCTGAACTGGATATGAATATGTTGAAGAGGTTGTTTAGTACAAACTGGATGATGCTTTTGCAGTTTTTATCATCTATTAGACAGTATTTTACATGCCTGTTTCACTAGAGCTTTGTCAGACCACTGTAGTGCATTTGTCTCCACCCATGTAAAAATCTATTTTAAATATATAACAATCTTCTTCATGTTATTAAGGAAACTTTTACAGCAAAGCTACTTTTAATTTAGGGATGGCAAAGGCAAAGGTGTTAACCATAACATGAAACCCAATATGGCCTTCATATTTACAGAATTAATATACTGACAACATATAAGAG
This sequence comes from Ctenopoma multispine, assembly GCA_034779795.1. NCBI lineage: Eukaryota > Metazoa > Chordata > Actinopteri > Anabantiformes > Anabantidae > Ctenopoma > Ctenopoma multispine. Next base: position 2,495,696 of record JAUYWH010000020.1, read on the forward strand.
TCTAACATATAGAGTCTAACTAGAGCGGTGGGTGACAGAGCATGTCGGCCATGTTCGTCAAACATAACCTACGTTCATACATGCTGCGTTTATTAGTGGTTGTCTCTTCCCCTTTCTGCTGACATTTGTGCTATGTCCTTAAATTGTGAGTAGATTGTGAGTATTCCAAATAAATAATGGTTTAGGTAAGGTTAGGACTATCTAACTAACACTTGAATATTCTTTCAGCGCCATGTTTACAATTACGTCTCATACATGGATGTAGCTTTCCTGATTTGTAATTCATTTTCTCATGGGCACCTGAAACAACTCACTCCTAATAAATGCAGCTGCTTTCAGCCTGAGCACCCAGTAGTGCTCTTGTGGCTGAATGGGAACAAAATCTCTGCAACCAACATCTCGTAGAAAGCATTCCTTAAATAGTGTTTTAGAATAATGGTGATGATTTAGAGTGAGATGATGATGAGTGTTATGTTTGTGTCCACGTACCTTTGACCTTGTGGTATAATGTGATTGCATGTGTTTGGTGTCTGTGGATGCTCTTGTATTGTTTATGCTTGACCCCATTGAAGCCACCTACACATTTTTATACACTCACCCATATTTCCTCTGTGGTGTTCAGCAGACACGGAGTCTCTTTCTGTGCAGTCAGACCTTCTCTTGTGTCTGTCAGTTTGAGCATGTGTGGATTTGAATACTGATGTTAGAACACAATGACATTTACCAGTTGTTTCTGTTGTGCTTTGCCTCAGGTTACATGTCTAATTAATCATTACCACCCACAGTAACTCTCTGCTGAATTTGTTTTACCGTGCGAGCTGGTGGCAAGTGTTCTCTCAGAGTGCGTATTTTATTAAAAGCAAGAGAATAATTTTGAAATGTATAGAAGTTCTGCAACCTACATTTCTGTCTGTCTGCATACAAATACATTTTCTTCTGCACTCTGGTGTGTAGTCAGCAATAAATGCTACTGTTTAAGACTACACATTTTGTTGGGCAACTTATAATGACAATATTTACTAATCATAAAACATTATAAAGCGTCTTTTAGTTAACTGTCTTGGTTTTAGCTTACAACTTTACTGTTCCAGCAGCAATTAGCAGCTGTTTCTGTTGAAAAGTTAAACAAAAATCATAAAACACAACCCGTCACAGCTTCTACGATTTTTGTCTGTGTCTGGGATCAGGTAGTCTACTCCCATTCTTCTTTTGCAGTTTTGCTTCATTGTTTCACAAGTATTACTTTTAGTGATTGTGCTGTGGCTTCACTTCATTCAGCTATTCCTCCAGAATTTATGATGAAATGTGCTGAATTATGACAACAACAATCTGCTGTGACATTTTAATTTAAGTGTTAATTTAATTGCAGATTATCTATAAAAATTCGACAGGATCGGTGGTGGAAGTTCAGATGGGTTCAGTTTTAACATGAATGAATCTATACTCTATGCATTAATATATAGCATATCTAAAAAATGAATAGCAGCTTCATACTGGAATCTACTTTACTTTATGTACTGACATAGTGAAGGTTAGCTGCAAATGTACTCAACTGGCAAGGCTATCTGCTTCAACTGTGCTTTTCCTTAACTTGTTTTACAGGCATGACTGGCCGTCAAACCGCAATATACACTCCCACCCCACCCCCCAGAAGAATTTTAAACCCACAGTTTTACAGTGAGGGAATCCAATTACTTCCAGCACCTGGAAATACAGGGAGGACTACAAAAAAAGATAGAGGGGAGGCTGAGGAGAAAAAGAGAACAAAATCAATGACAATCCAACTGAGGTGGAACTAAGCTTGACAATGCTGCTTCTTTCTCATCTTCACACTTTTTTTGCCTGAAGTGCTAAAAAGTGTACGACTGTTTGGCTGTTTACTTCACATGAACTCACCACGTTAACCTCTCAAACACTCAAGGTTTTTTTTTTTTTGTTTCTTAATTCACTCTCTTTGTTTCATCCCTCTTACCCCGCTTCTGTTCCCTGCTCGCTGCTCTCTTTGTCTCCTCTCTCGTTGCTTTCATCTCTGCCTCAGTACGGTGTCAGTGTTGTCTGCCACTAATATAATGATTCACACGTTTCCAAGTAGTTTAGCATTGTCACTTTTTAGTTTACCACATTTATCCAAATATTGTTTGTTGTGTCTTCACAGCTGACTTACTCTAGAGAAAGTATTAAATCCTTCCAAAATGCTTTAGTGGGAATTTGGCCAGTTTTAAGGAAAACATGAGCTGACTTTTGCCTCCTAAAAAGGAGGCAAAAGGGTGACTAGGGGTCACCCTAAGACTAAGGGTCTATTGACCCTAGTCAAGCCTAGGGGCGGGCGAGGCTCAGAAGATCGGTGAGTCATCCATTAAACCCGGGGTTGATGCACAGCTCAAAGTCCAAATGTCAAAGTGTTTCTGGGCAAGACACTGAACACCAAGATGCTCCCACTTGCATGATAGTAAGGTGTAAGTGTAGTCCACTTAGCCTCACTCCTTACCTGAATCACTACCCATATTAATAATTAAAATAGGTCTGGTTGATGTTGTTGTTACAGTTCAACAGTTCAACACTGATACTTTCAAAATCAGGAGAAACAGAAACATGGCTCGAGGCACAGTGTCTCTGGTTCAACATTTCTTTCATTTATTTGTTTCATGTTTTTCTTTTTCTCAGGTGAAACAAGATGTTTCTTGGATTTATTTGCCATATTAGACAAATCAGCATCTAGTATAGTCGTTTATATCACAAATTTTCACAGCTTTAAGGTAAATATTAATTAAAACCGTCCATGTCCATGAAATGTAATGTTCCATGTGTTTGTTATTTTTTTATATTCTTATTAATTCACAGTTTTATTTTAGCTTGCTATTATCAATTAGCTTTTATCTCTCCTCTCTCTTTCTAACTTACAGTATTGTAGCACTATACAAAACATTCAAGCAGAGCACAAGGATAAGGATAAGTATCTTTAGTAAGGATTGGATCAGGGCTGTAGTTATAGCGCTTGATCAGAACATCCCTATATACTAACACCTGCAGTCTACGCAGACGACCGAGAAAAGTATGTCAGTACAGTCGTGTCCAATGATCTGTTGCTCAGGCAACAGGCACAATTTTCTTTGCAAGACTATGCTACCATAAATGGTTAAGACATAACAGCATAAATGAGGCTGGCTGGAAATGCTGCAAACTCTCGATCAAATGACCATGTGGAGCATCATTATAATCACTGTGAAAAACACAAAAAGGTGTCAAAGTCTCCTACCTGCTTTCCTCAGACAGAAGAAGCTATTTGGATGATTTGGATGTGAAACATTTTGACCTACCGAGAAAGAAGTTTGGTTTGCTGTGATTCAACTCACCTGAATGTGAATCTTCATTATCATCTGTTGCCACCCCTTTAACCCTTTGTGGTTCTTCTCTTTGCCCTATTTCAGTTGACCACATTTAATTTAATATTCATTTGTCCTTGAGCCTGTTTGTAACTAGGTTCCATACACACGTGGTCCCTTTTAAAAAAAACTTTAGGATTTATGCACAGCAAAGTCATACATTTTATTTGGTCTCTTGAGATCAGAACTTCCACACTTATTCTGAAGAATCTAAATCAGACTTTTTGTGGTATAAAATAGTAAATTCAATGTAAATCCTTTCCACATCTTGCCATATTTTTCTTAAAACCTGTCAAATCATACTTTTAAATACACATAAATGTTTCCTTTCCAGTATAATCCATTGATTTAGTCTGTGCTGAAAAAATGTGCCCTGAATTTCTTTTATGCTGGTTTTGAAGTTTTCAACTACCTCTACTTCTCTCTGCTCTTACTTTCATCAGTTGTCATGAGGGCTCTTTATAGAAATATTGTCTAGACTATAAACAATACATTACGACTTCAGACATTACTAGCATCACTTTGACAAAAGAACACATCAAAGAGACTTTCAGGTTATGTTTAATGACGTCAGAGAAAATAAATATGTTTTTTTTCAAAGTGTATTTGCAACACTTTATTAAAAGAAGTAAGATAACAGTAATTTTGGGAAAATAAATAAGTTGAACAGGAACATATATTGTTTCTTGATGCGGTCTGTGTCAGTGCTGTGAGGTGCCAGTGGTCACGTTAATAATTATTACCTGCAGTCATTCCAAGAAAGTATGAATTATGACTTGCTTGTCTTTTCGCCCTGACAGTCAAGCACTGGAATGTAGAATTTGAGCTGAGAGACATAGATTCCCAATGGATGTGTGTTGTCGAGGTCAGCATATTTGAATTGAAAGTACAGTTTAGTTGAACCATGGCAGCAAGACTTGGTGGAAAATCAGTCTACTGTATGCTGCTGTGCAGTTGCCAGAGAGAGTATGGCCCTCGGATGGAGATCAAGCAGAATGAAAGTCTGAATGGAAGCACATTCCTGGTCTACATACTGTATGTGAAACCACATAGTGACTTTGAAACTGGCAGTATTTCCCTACAGTAAATCAGGTTTACTTGTCTGGCTCATGAGAAGTTGATATACCTGCAATGTTCACGTCATGCAGAGACATAGAGCAGCATGAAGCATGAGCTGGCCACAAGACAATCTTAGTGAGATCGATATCCTTTACTGGGAGAATACTCGGACTGAGAATATCCATAGTCCGTGAGATGGACCATACCCAAAGAGACAAACAGCAAACAGCAACGAAAATGTTACTTGGTTGGCTTTAAATGCATATTAAAAACAGTAAAGACAGGCCGGCTAGGACATGATGAAAATCTATCAGTCAATCATACAAGGTTGTTCATCTGAAGAGAAGTTTACTCAGTTTTCTCTCTGCTTCCAGGACAATATTCAGTCGTTTTACTAGAAGATCTGATGATAACCACAAAATGACACAGAAAGTCTTTTCTGATCTGTTATAAGTTTTCATGAGAATTATGGACCGTTTGTGTCACGGTTTCCCGGCTGACTCACCATATATGGTCATTTCCTGCTCTGCTCTTTCCTCTGCCACACTAATCATGTCATTATCCAAGATCAGTTACACCTGTTCTCCCTCCTTTTTAAGCAGCTCTGCCAGCTCTTCTCCCCTGCCAGATTGTCTGCCAACACTCAGTGTGAGCAACTCTCCAGCCTTTGACCTGATTGAAGTATTCTTGTGTACCAAAACCCTCCTTGCAAACCTGACACCGGTAGAAGGTAGAACACTCCTTTCAGACATACGACAAAGCCCTGAAATCTGTCACTGCTAGCCTGCAGGAAGTTACCCATCAGCTCACCGCCCTTCGTTCGGCTCCGACTCCTCAACCTCCTGCTCCATCTCCTATCATTCACGTTAACGCTGAACCACCGAGCTGTTCCCCGGAGCGTTACTCCGGAGACCCGGCGGGTTGCAAGCCATTCCTGACCCAGTGCGCAGTCCAGTTTAGCCTGCGACCCTCTGCTTTTCCCACAGATGAAATCAAGATCGCATATGTGGTCTCGCTGTTGTCCGGTCCCGCTCGTCAGTGGGGAACCATAGAGTGGTCCCGTCAGTCCGCCACCTTCTCCATGTTTTTCTGAGGAACTGATCCGCACATTCGATCCCGCAAAACCTGAGAGACAGGCTGCAGTACAGTTAGCTCACCTCACCCAGGGGTCTCGATCTGTCACCCAGTATGCCACGGAAATTCGGACCCTGGCTGCAGACACAGACTGGAACGAGTCCGCGCAGCACACAATCTTTTTCAACGGTCTCTCAGACCGCATGAAAGACGAATTGTCAACCTGAGAGCTCCCAGATGATCTGAATAAGTTGATGGAATTGGCCATCAGAATCGATCGTAGGATGCTCGAAAGACACACTCCACACCCCTCCCCTTGGTCAGCCCCCTCTGCTCACCGCTTTACCTTTTCAGCGCCGCAGCCCCGCTTCCTACCCGATGTTCACCAAGGCCCAGCCAACTGACGGCCTCCGCCTGAACCTATGGAGATCGGCCGGACTCGGCTGCCCCCAGAGGAATGGGAACGCCGGTTCAGGTGTAATCTGTGTCTGTATTGCGGTGGAGAGGGACACCGGTCGGCAAGTTGTCCAGTAAAAACTCAGGCTCAACAGCGAGCAGGGGGGCGCTGTTGAGCCGTTCTCTCTGCCATCTTGAGACCCCTCGACCCCTCACCTCTGTGTTACTACATCTCCCGGAACAAACAGTCCCTTTTTCTGCCTTCATCGATACCGGGGCTGACTCTGAATTCATGGATCAACGGCTCGCCCATCCTAACCCTGCCTGACCCCGACCGCCAGTTCATAGTAGAAGTTGACGCCTCTGACCAAGGGGTTGGTGCTGTGCTTTCTCAACGTGCACCTATAGACAACAGAGTCCACCCGTGCGCCTTTTTCTCACGACGGCTTACCCCAGCCGAGACCAATAACACCATAGGAGACAGAGAAGTGTTGGCAGAGAAGTTGGCCCTAGAGGAATGGCGGCACTGGCTGGAAGGGGCTCAACAACCATTCATTGTTCTGACCGATCACAAGAACCTGGAATACCTGAAGACGGCCAAACGCCTGAATTCGCGCCAAGCCCGCTGGGCTCTGTTTTTTGACCGCTTCCGCTTCGTTCTATCCTACCGTCCTGGCTCCAAGAACACTAAAGCAGACGCCCTCTCCAGACAGTTCGACCCTCCAGAGACGACAGGTTCCTCAGATTTCATCCTGCCAGTCTCCGCCCGCCTGGGTATCACACATCTCGACATCGAGAGGACAGTCTTGGAATCCCACGCCCCGGCCCCCTCAGCTTGCCCACCAGATCGCTTGTATGTACCAGATCACCTCCGTTCACAAGTGCTGACTTGGTGCCACTCTTCACGCATGTTCTGCCACCCTGGGGCGGCTCGGACCAGGTCTGTGGTACAACAGAGGTTCTGGTGGCCAACTCTAAACCAGGATGTTAAGGAGTTTGTCTCGGCTTGCTCCATCTGTGCCGACTCCAAAACTTCCCGGCAACGCCCTTTTGGTCTGCTTCGCCCGCTCCCGGTCCCACGCCACCCCTGGTCCCATATATCGCTGGATTTCGTCACCGGATTGCCTCCCTCCAACCGTAAAACAACCATCCTGACGGTGGTCAGGATGGTTGTTTTACGGTTTTACGGCTCACTTCATCTCATTGACCAAGCTTCCTTCCGGTGCGGAGACTGCAGACCTGCTACTCCATCATGTTTTCAGGCTCTGTAAGTCTCCCACACCTCAGACATTGGACATTGGATATTGGATTTTGGATTGGATTTCTGTTGTCTGGCTCGTTTGGACTCTGTCTCCTTTTACCCTGTTTCTCTGTCGTCTCTTGCCTCGGACCTCGGAACCAGCGTTTGGACTCTGACCACCCCGGCTAGGATTCTTAGTTGCAAGTAAACCTGTTTTTGATTGATTACTCAAATCTGCATAACTGTGAACTGGACTAGATTAAAGTGCGGAGCTGGAGTTGAATTTGGAGTGGGACCTCTGCCTCTGTGTGTTGTGTGCTGCCAGATCTGTACTTACCTGTTTCTCTTCTCCTAGCTGCCACTGTGTGTTCCCACAGTGCTCACCCCTGCACCGTGTGTCTCGCCAGCACTTACCTTTACTTTACTTTACTTTACTTTGCTTGGCAGTCGCTTTTATCCAAAGCGACTTACAGGAAGCTAGCGCTGAGTGTCTGGCTCAGGGACACACCTGGTGGGGGATGGGCTAAGAGTCAGACCGGGATTCGAACATGTTAAGTCTGACGCTTAACTCATTGAACTACCAGGCCGCTTACCTCCGGACTCCTACCTCCCCTCATCCTCTCGGCTCACCGTCATCTTCCGGCCGCACTGAACTTTGAGGACTCGTCTCCCGCCTCTGCCTCCTCTGCTCGGACTCCCCTTCTACACAACTACACGCACCCCTTGTCTTATAATAAATACTTGAACCTTCCATCTGTTTCTCTCTGGCATCATTGAGTCCACACCGCAAACCCTCACAGTTTGGGGGGTTTCTTAAGTATTTATTGTGTACATCTGCCTTCTCTCTACCTCTAATTAGATTTTCCTGAATACCATGAGGGATCATTTAAAACTAATTTTGTTGCTAAAATTAGTTTTTTTGTCACACAAATGATTTCCGTCTCTACAGCTGTGTAATGATATACAAATTGCTGAGCTGTGCTTGTTAGCAGGCACTGCAAACACTCATCTGTAAGCATATTACATTATATAATGTACAGCACAAGGCTTCAAGGCTGACTATGGCTATGAGGGTTATAGAACTGCCACAAAAACAGGAACAAACATATATATATATATACATACATACATACATATTACAGTCGGTGTAGATTGGAAAGAAGAATGTTCTCTGGTTCCAAGTGATCTAAGCTGGAGTAAATATTCTGCAGATGGATATTTGAGAATGTTTTGCATTAGGAGTTGTACTGTATATACAGAGTAGAAGGAAGAACTAGAAGTCTCCATGCCACCTGCTGCATGTGTATGTATGGGTTTACTGGCCACTTGTCCTAAAAGACAGACTTCATATTTTAAATAATTTGCAAGCAAAACATTTATTAAATTAAATTAAGACACAAAAATTTCATTTTTCAATTAATTTTAAGTGACTGTGGCGATATAACAATGTCTAGAATATATGAACTACTTCAAATATGATCTAAAATTATGATTTTCAGGCTTTCTTGATGTTACTAGCTGAGATAACAAAAAGGCAGGTGAATCTCAAAGTAAATTTCTGAATTAAAGAGCATTTGAACATTGAGTGTAATCAGGCCCATTATAAAAAGGTCTGAGGAGAACTACTGTGGTACTTCAGCAGGCAGTCCACTGTCACACTGACAGCAACCTGAAATAAACAGTACCACTATTTATTCCAGCACTTGATGTAAACTATCCACTGGATGGAAATCACGCAGATGCTCATATTTTTACAGATTTATTTTATTACGTACCTATTGTCTGTCACCCGGTGCTTTGTCAGCAAACTGAATGCTCCTTACAATAGACCAGATCACTTTGAAGAGGACATTTTTAACATTATCAGATACAAGATTACCAAAGAAGGATTGCATACTCCTTCAAACTCCTTTTATATAAAAGAAAATTCATATTTATGGTCATGTCACAGTCTTTAACTATCGGCCTCTGGGTAATAATAAATCAATAAAATAACAGTAAAATAACCAACTGCTTGTCTCAAAGAGTATTAATTACTGTAATGCGTTAAACTGTAATTACATCTACATACCTGTCAGAGTATGAGTGTGTATGTTGATTTCTACATCAGCCAAAGTCCTGATTATAAACTACTTATCACTACGAGCAGTAGCAGAGACACTGCTTGACCACAGAGAGAACAGCTGCACAAGTCTCCTGGGTTCAGACGTGGCTTTGCGAAAGTGCACCACAGATGTAACCATGTGTTCGATTTGAGTTCTTCTCCTCTGAATGTGGGCGCTGAGGCTTCTGCTTGGGGAGCCTTGCACATATTCAGTTTGACATCCACAACAGGGTCATATTTTGAGGCAGATGTTGTGCTCAATAATTTACATATTTATTTGGAGGCAGAACACAAAAAGGCTTCAGAAAGCCTGTGCCTCCTCAGAGTGCGTACATATGTGAATTATTAAGTAAAACGTCTATAGACCTAGAAGCGTCTGGGAGGAAGCCGGCAGCACCTTCAGGAATTGGCGTGTTTTGAAAAAGACTCTACAGAGTTTGTAACCGCTTTATGGGGGATCCACAGAATTAACTTTCCGCCACATCTGTATGTTCAATAACAAACAAATTCATTATTTTTAATTTGATCAGGGGGAGGACCACTGTTTTAAAATCAAAGAGTGTTACTAAAACACAGGTAGTTTTCTCAAACTGGTAGATTTGTTTCCAGGCTGCGTTGTGGGGGAAACTGAATGTTTGAACTTTTGATATTCTTATCTGTCTGCTGCTTAATCTGAATCCATGAAGAAAACAGTTCTTCTACCAAAGCAGAGCTGCATCTTTGAAGTCACAACAAGCTCCTTTGTTTCAGGACCTTACAAACTATGCAGGGGTGACAGGGAGGTAGTTTTTGGCAAGTGTGTGTCAGCGTACAGGACTGTGTGTGTCTGACAGCAGAACAAAACGTCCTGGCAGTTCCTTGGCCTTAAGAGCATGTACTGTTTTTTTTCCTGTCATAAGTTTGACAGGTCACTCCACTCTTAGAACAGAACAAAACCAACTAGAATAGGAAAGATAAGAAAAGTGAGGAGAGAAAGGTTAATCTTTTGTTTCGCTTTTTTATGAACTTTGAAACCACTGTGGTCTCACAATAACAGAAAGGCTTTCTGAACGAGATAATGGTTGACAGGAGACGGAGATGTAAAGGATATCGGTGTGACCAGCGCTTCTTCTTCTCTCTTTCATTTCAGACGACCAGTTTCCTGTCAGAGGCCCAGTTTTCTGCAGAGTCACCAGAAACCCTTGACCCATTATTCAAGTTTCATGAGACCATTGCTAAGGTAGGAGCAGTAAATCGTCCCTGTCCTGCTTGTTTTCCGTCTAACGCTGCCCTATCCACTGCTCCAGCTTCTGACTGACTGAACACACCTGATTCAGGTACATAGAGCTGAAAGCCCCTGCTCTATAGCACAGTGACTCTTCCATGTTTCAGGCTTGAAAATTCAAAGTGTACACTTTTGTTTGGAGAAGAAGTGGGAGGCACTATTTTGCTGTTTCTAGGCAACTGCAATGCCGGATGCTGTCAGTTACTCAGCTGGTATGTAGCAGATTAGCAAATTAACCGGGTCATTAGCTAAGTAAAGCATAAAAACGTCACCATCCATTTTAGATGTAACAGTCAACGCCTGGTAATATTTAGTGATATTCTCTCCAGATAAAGCACCTTATATGGAAACGCTCACTATCAGCTTTATTTCCAGTTAGTTGGTACAGGAGATCTAATGAAGACAGCCCTGCCTCTGAGGCAAAGTCAAAGAGATGATGAGCACATTTTTCAACGTTACACAGTCGAGGCAGTTCTCCAAAATGTGTGAGATGCATTAGGAAAACAAAAAAGACAGGCTGAGGTCATACGAATAAAATCCATGGCAAAAAGATGCATCCACTATTAAATATGCATCCTGTGTGTTATTTTTCTTCCACACTGTGTTAGATCTTAGTCTTTCTTCTATAAAGGCTTCTGTGTGAAAGACAGATAAAACACACCGCTTATGTAAGCTGTTGCCAAATTAGAATCGCCATCTCTGCTAAAGACTGGACCTTTTTAAAATAACCCTCACTCTTAGCAGGGACACTGTCATTGCTTATAAAAATGCCACCGGTCCGCCACAGCTATCGGCACTGCAGCAAAGCTGTTGCCGTTTGCAAATTACATAACGCACTGTGACATTTTCATTATCTTTTATGGATGCCCAGTTCTAAACGATGCCCACTTCATTTTAGTATGTCCTTACCTTGGCACCTCATATGTGTGAAATAACACTTAGTTTACAAGTGTAACCTGGCAGGAGAATCGCACTGACTCACAAAGTCATACGCTGTTTGCAAAGAGTAGATCAGCCTACTACTGTGCATTTTCAACTACTCAACACCCCCTCCAGATAAACAAACAAAGGAAAATTCAGTCCATACTGCAGAGAGTGAAGGCAGAAGCAGTTTAATTTGGGAGAGCAGAATGTGTGAGAGAGAAAAGTTTGTACAAAAGAGGCTTTTCCTTTATGTATTTAGATTTCTGCAGCAATGTACAACATGCTTGACTGCAGTGACACTGATGTTCCAGCAGCTTCTAGTTAACGGCAGACCTGTGCTTTGGTGGTTCCTGACCTTCTGAACCAACTGTCGCCAGCTTAACGAGACAGGTCGGGTCTTCTTACAGATTTAGGCCAAGTGGCTACACCGAGAAGTTTGACCTTTTATCTTTAGTCTTCATAGAATGCCTCTGGCTTCATGGTATCTGCTACTTATCATTTCTGGTGTGACTAAAATGCTGAGAAACAGGGAGAAACACAGCAGATCAGACTGACTCGTGAGCGGGTCAATCTCACTGACAAGGCGTGCAGGCAGTGATTTTGTATTTTAACCAGCCAGCTTAGCAGCTGACTTCGCCCAACAGAACATAGGAATAAGTAGATGCAAAACAATCTTTCAGAACATGCATACAGGTGAATACATAGTGGTCTACAATCTAACTGGCAAGTCCTTGTAGCCACTCATCCTTCCTGCTTCTTATGTCTTCCCATACGAGTTAAGAGGCAGAGTTTCATGTTACCATGTCCAGAAGAAAAAGGAAGGGTCTTTGTTGAGTCCACATAAGGTAAGGAGATAGTATGTATGTGTGGAGAGGTGTCAAGTGTAGACAGGATTGAGAACATTTGATAACATCTGGCATTTGTAGGAATATTTCTCTGACAATCTCCTGTAACCCCTTCATAATAAAAGTATCCAAATTAGAAATGATAATGAGAGAAAATCACTTCCTAAGGACAAAATCTTATGTTGACGAATAAAGCAACCTTTTCGCATACACAATACAACTGCTGTAATCCAACAAATCAGTTGTAGAGTTTGCTTCTTGCAGTAGATGAGTCAGCACGGGAACCAGAGGAAGATACTTATGGCGAGTCTTCTCTAGTTGATGCTTCTTAAAACACATGATACCCCAAACATACTGTATGATTCACACATAACGGTGTGTCTGCTCCGATCCCTGTGACGACATCTCTTCTAAAGACACAAACAAGAAGTAGGGATCAGGAAGTGTAACCACTGACCTTGTGGATTATAACTCAAACCTAATGTTAAGCCAATATTTGTTTCCTTTTCCAAATTGCCAATATTAACAGAGCAGTCTGGAGACAAAGTAAGAGACACTAGGATGCCGGAGATAGGCTCAGATGGAAGCAGATGATTCGCTTTTGTGACCACTAAAGGGAGCAGCTGAAAGAAGAAGAAGAACAGGATTCCAAATTAGCGAATTGCACTTCCTGTTTACATTATAATCATGATAACCATGAGGAAAATTCTGAAGTCATAAGCAGCATCTCTTTTATGGATATGGAACATAATGACGTCCTTGGAAAGTAAAAGTCACAGTGAAGCTAAAAGCAGATGTATCATGTCTGCTCAGATTTGACTCACATGAATCTGAACTGGTCTTTTGATGTAAATTGAAGCAATCATCGCAATGTCTGGGTGAGTTGGTGCAGACATGGAGCAATTTCTTTCATTTCATATGGTATCTCTGCTTCACACTTTTATCAGACTTTGTGTCTCTGCTGCTAGACTACTTCTTTTGTCTGGGTGCTAAGCTCATCAACCAACCCAGTCCTTTGTGGCGATGTTGATGTGCTGATGTTTTCAGCACCTTGGACAGTGGCATTAGGTTGTTCAGCTTCTGACCTCACATTGAAGACTCTGCACGAGTGTTTGCAGGTATTCTGACTGATTAAATGTCGACTCAGGCTGAAGTTTCAGTGGAGCTGGACTGGGAATAACGTGAGGTCGCTCTTTGTGCTTTTAAGAATAACAAGGTGCAAATCAACAGGAGCAGGAGAGGGGAGGAGCGAAAGTCTGTAGACACCTACTGAGTCTAAATGGGCTAAATAAGGTGAAATATTTGTGTGGGTGTACTTAGACTGCATAAGGTTTGCTGTCACTGGAAAAAAACAGTGCTAATATTTAATACATACTAAAATTAGTCTCATATTTAGTGTTTATTGTGGTTATTTACATGCTTGTGTCACATTGTAAGTGTAAAAGCTTTGCTGAAAATGCTTCTGACTGTGTATACAAGGAAAGTTGCAACCATGGTGGGCAGAGGAGAAAAAAGCTTATCGCTTTAATCATCACATCCTTGGTGATGAGGCAAAGTGCCAGACGTTATTTGTGCTGGTTGTAAAAGAATAGGATGAGAGAGACGCACACACGAGCACACACACATGCACAGAGTGAGTGAGAGAGAGACTGACAGTTACATAAAAACACAAGGCTGAGGCTACTCTGACACATCATGTCACGGTGAAGGGCAAATGGGAGGTGGCAGAGATGCAATTCCCAATGTTAAATATTCAATTGGAGGGGGTTGAAGAAAGGCAGAAGTACTGTGTAGCCTCTCTTGTGGCTTGTGTGTGTGAGTGTGTGTTCTGAAATGTCAGGCACACACATAAAAACGACTGTGTACAGTCATATACGTTTGCTGCAGCAATAGGTGAAACCAGTGTTGGTGTAACATCCATTTGTTTTCCCTCTTCCTTTGTTGGGGGGGGGTGCTCAGTGGTTTAAAACTTTAAGTGTGTGAGACAATCGGTGTGAGACATAAACTGAACAAAAGGTGATAAAGGTGCAAAAAGCTGCTGACACATGATATTAAATGATCCCGTCACTTGTTCTCCCATTGTCTAACTTCTCTCTCTCTCTCTCTCTCTCTCTCTCTCTCTCTCTCTCTCTCTCTCGTGCTGCACACCCACCCCCTCACTCTCCATGGAATGGTGTATGTGCATTGTTAGCGCAGCTCAGGGACTGTGCCTATGCTCTGTATCCCTGTACTCATTTGTCAAGTGCGGTTTTGGACGGAGCTTGGTTGGGAGGGTTCACAGTGGCAGGTGGCAACAGCAGGCCCTCTCCTCCGCTCTCTTTCTCTTGTTCTCATTTCGGCTTGTCTCCCTATGTCCCTACGACTTTCTCGCTGTGTCTCAGTGGGCAGTGTCCTCTGTGTAGCTAATTTTTTATGCGTGGTGTTGTGTACGATTTTGGCTTCCCCTGACTTGGCAAGGCGAGGCTGGCATTGATCAGGCCAAGGATGGATAGCCCTGTCACTCTCCTTTACTAGCCCCCGCTGCACACTGCTGGGAATACACAATGTAAGATTGAAGTCTGAGCATTAGTAGACTTTACTGCACTGTGTACAGTATATACAGTGTGCTGTATGTAAATTAGGAATTATCTGTGTTTATCTACAATTCACATTACCCACAAGCAGCATCAGTCACATACTGTATAGTGTCATCAGATAGTGTCATCTGGAGTATTGGTGAATCTACTGTCTTTGCTCCAGTAAAATGTAAAGCAAGTTTTAAGTCCCCTCCAAACACGTCTAACGACGAAATTCTTCCAATATGACAGCACTTGAAGGTGGGGCAAAAAGTCTGCTGTCACTGAGGAGGCTATGATATACACGCATCAGGAATGGCTCTTATCTGTGTCGTGAAAAGGAAACCAACAGAAAGGTTGAGGGCGAAGTTCAAATCCTGAATCCTTTCTCGCCTCCACACACCTGGCTAATCACTGCATGAAATTGGGAATTCTCCTTGAGCTGCAGATCCCTGTGTTTTTGACTTGAAACGTTTGAGTTAGAGTGCTGCGTGTTACAGGCACTTTTAAAGCTTTCTGATGCACTTCACATTCATTCTTACTCGCTTTTTTTGTCTTTGGAAGCCACACCAGTTGTGTGGTTTTCCAATGGTTTTCCACTTGTCTCCTGGATGAGTGGGTAATTTATTTGACATTCGTCTAACTGTCTAGTTTACAAATGTGTTCTTTCTGCAGCCTGGGGCAGCTTTTTCAAATTGTTTTAAAGAGAGTGTAGCAAAAAAAAAATCCAGCCCAATTCACACCTCCACCAGGTCGGCCACACTTAACAACCCACTTTATGGGAGAAGGAGGGTTTTTCATTGGTGTGACTATTACATCTGCCCACAGCCTTTCCTTCCATTGTTTCACTTAACAAGCCTATTCAGGGCAGTTATGAAGTGAAACCAACCTGGACGATAAATTTGTTGCTTCCTACCAACTTTTCACAAAGTGAAGACGCTACTTGAATGAGTATTGAAACGTTTCAACCTAACAAGAAAGAAGTTCAGTTGCCATGACTGAACTTCCAGATAGCATCACATATCTATCAGACTATCAGTCCAGAAGAACAGCATGAAGGATAAAAGGGATGAAGACATAAGAGAATCTGGCTTAAGACGATAATTGTCAGCATTCATTTTCTCATCCCAAGACGTTCACATTATATTAACATGCAACAGATTGATAGTAACCCAGAAATGGACACAGAGGCAGAGGCACAATGACAAAGTCACAGATCAGCCTGTTAGATCCATCAAAAATGGAGGAATAGATGATCTAGCAAAATGGAAAAAAGGGAAAAGGGGCATATAAAAAAAAGACTTACGGGAAGAAAAGACAGCAAAGAAAGTATAAAAATCTTGGATATAAATAGCAGGAAATGAAAAGGAGAAAAAAACATAACAGGAAGAAGAGGACAACAGTAAGAGACTCATATGCTGGGAGGTGATTCAGATGCATAGTGGTAAAGAAGATGAATAGGAGGAGTGTTTAACACATTTTATCTCCAGGTCTTTGTTCATCTGTCTTTTTTATTGAGTTCTATGAATCCTTCACTTAACCTCCATTTCTCACCGCTCCCAAAGCAAACACATGTCATCAGATGTGACCAGTGAGGGAAGTTAAGAACTCCAACTAAGAATTTCTCATCATTTATCAGAACGTAGAGCAATTACACGTTCAGAGAGCAACAAAGGAAAAATGTACTGATCTTTTTCACATTTCATACCAACAAATGAACATGACACCTTAAAGGGCCTGTATGTCTCTATGTAAATGTAGAATTACACAGCCTTGAGATGAAATGGTGTGAAAATGTCATGTCACAATTATAGTGTCCAAAACTATCACAGTTATCAATATGTTTGAGTTGTCACAGTGTTGGTAAAGTGTTCAAAAAGTGCTTATACACATTCATCTATTATTATCATTATTATTATTATTATTGTTATTATCTCTCTCTCACTCAAACACACACACAGTGCATATTGGAATCATTATCATCTTAGAAAATAAAGTTGCAAACTACAGAAAACTAATTTATGAACTAACTTAATGTGACAACTGCATTAATGCT
Source organism: Ctenopoma multispine (assembly GCA_034779795.1). Lineage (NCBI taxonomy): Eukaryota > Metazoa > Chordata > Actinopteri > Anabantiformes > Anabantidae > Ctenopoma > Ctenopoma multispine. The sequence goes on from JAUYWH010000020.1 coordinate 2,512,596, forward strand.
AA